>JAGFPH010003256.1:88048-117867 GCA_018207615.1 Philaenus spumarius | reverse complement strand
CATTTTGAAAATATTTAAAATATTGTTCTAATTTTTCGTACAGTGATAAAAGGTTACGCAACAAATAGGTGTACAAAGTTTGAGCTCAATATCTTTTCTACTTCTAAAAATATTAAATATTTTGTAAAAAACACATACAGACAGACCGAAAACGGAATGAGATAGGACACAATTGGGGGGAGGGCGGTCGTTTAGTGGGTATTGCCAGTACGCTCTGGATTGAGCCCCACAGTACCTCTAATTCGGATTGAGGTCTGCACGAAACGCATTTTTCCGCCTAAAAAATAAATGTTATATTACATTTTTGGTTTCTTTTGACATGCTGAATAACGTGACAAAGTTTGTTCATATGGTCGCAGGACACCCTGTATATAGATATATTATAGGTTTTAAAAACAGCTATAATTTTGTCTTAATATCATGAAAAGTACAAAGTTAAAATACTTCTGTGATAATATAAATTTATCAGCAGATTATATCGACTTGAAGTATTAAATATTAAGTGATTGGATATAATCAAACTTACACACTTTAAATCAATATGTTATTATAATACATGATTTTAGAATTTGTATTACTTTAAAACTGATTAAGATAATAAGTTATTTGTTTTAGTCAGACATAATAAACACTAATCAGAAACACGTTAATAAAGTTAAAATCCCCACTATAAGTTTGCAATTTTTAGCTTAACTTGATTTTAACTTTATTAACTAAGTTTAATTTTAAATTTTTTAAGTTGTAATAATTTTACGCTATATATATACACTTCTCCACAAAGGTTAAATAAACTAAACTAAATAACCAATAACATAGACCAAGACTGGGATTACAGCCCCGGACTCAGGACCATTAACTTTCTGTGCTAATCCTCTGACAAGTAGGCTATTTATGTTTTTACTTGTAATTTAGTTCATGTTTGGATCAATGTTTTGTATGTGTAGGTTTGACAATGCTTCCAGCAAATTAACTGAATAGAACTAAAAATCACTTAACTTATCTATTATAAGGTAATACGTTAATTGAAGAATGTAAAGCGATCTTGAAAGTGATTTATGTAATACCAAAGTAAAAAACTCACGTATTATACAGAATACCTAGTATCTCATACCAAGCATGGCATGTTTGGAAAAGTATTGAATAATCCTTTTACTTTCTCCCCCTATACCATAGTATATGGAGAAAGTATTGTATTCGTCAAAATTTTCGAGTTTGAGTTTTTGGTGGAAATATCCGTTTTGGGTCCCCCTGAACCTAAAAAAGTGGTTTTCGGAGTGATGTCTGTGTGTGTGTCTGTGTGTCTGTGTGGATGTTATCAGACCTAGAGCCTAAACCAGTAGTCCGATTTTGATGAAATTTGGTATGGAGGTACTAATCCACGGTATCTCCAAGCGTTTTTTTTTCATTTTTTGAATTTTTTATTTTTAAGGGTAATTTTCCCATAAAAACCCTTAAAATAACGGAAAAATCAACTTTTCTCAAAAACGGCTCTAACGATTTTGATTAAAATTGTATAGTTTATTAGGGACCTAAAGTACTATAAACTGTAAAATTTTAATCAAAATCGTTCGAGCCGTTTTTGAGAAAAGTTGGTTTTTCCGTTATTTTATGGATTTTTATGGGAAAACAACTTTAATACAAAATCACCTCTCCTACCCCCCACCCTACAAGTCACAGTGAATCTGTTTAATAATTTAAATATGTTTGTGAGAAAGTATGTGCCAGTTCCTAGTACCGTTTATTTTAAACTGTATTTCTATATTTCCTAAGCATTCTATGCAATGAGCTCACTCCTTTCAAAATCAAAACATTTCTCATGAAACTAAACGAGTCTGCTTTATTGAGAATGTGAAACCGTAGCAAGTACATTGCTCCTGTATTTATTTCATCTAGAAGGCATTGGTTATTGTATACAATATCTAAGAAATGCGTTCATATGTAATTTAATATTTTGCCAGTATTTGTTTGTGATGATTTATGCAACTCTATAAAATTTCTAGACGAAATATGAAAAATATATTTTTTTACAAAATATGCTAGATTATATAGGCCTAACGTACTTTGTATTTTGAAAAAAATACAACAAAACTAGAAAATTTGTATAACAAACTACATAAATCAAATAATATAGTACAGAAGTTTTTCTTAAATCCCAAATTCCATTTAAATATGCTAAAAAGAAGAAAAAAAGTTAGGTCACACTGTAATTTTAAAATCTAATCTATAAAATTGTATAACATCTATCAACTTTTGAGATTATTATATAATCTGAGGGGGGGGGGCTAAATTATATATAAAGACGAATCCCAAATGGATGAATCCAGTAGGTCTCGAGAATGGAGGAACTCCGAAACTCGTCGACGAACTCAAATAAAAGGGTTAAGCTAGGATTGGCGGAAAATTGTACTCAAACTGAACTTTTGAGATGTTTATAAAAATTGACTCACTCAATATGATATATTATGTAAATTGAGGTATTGTTATGTTTTTCGATAACTTGTATTACTAGTTCTCAATATTTATGTTTAACATACATTTGTTAGTATTATTTTTAAAATACCATCACTTTATCCTATAATATTAAGCTTAATATTAATAGTAAAAGCTTCAAATTTTGTTTAATTTTCCAGCCTTACCTGTGGTTGTTCTGAGACAGTCTCATAGAACTAAAAGGAAATGGTCGAGGAGGAAGTTCGGCTTTTCGTGAAGACAACCCAAGCGTTGAGTTACTTGACATTTTATTATTCTGACTATGACTGTATTCTCCATTCAGCCTGAAATTACGAATAAAATTATTTAGTTGATAAATTTATTTATTTAAACTTAAATCATTAGCACTGTATTGTATAACATATAATTTGTATAATTTGTAATAAATAATCATTTGCTTTGGTGTTTATTTTTACCCTTTTCACAATCGAGGAAAATTATTAGTTTATGTTTGGAACAAAATTATGTAAGTCATTAGGATGGAATAAAATATTGGAACATTTCAAAATACAAAAATATTTAGTAAATGAATTACTGAAAAAAACAAAAGATTATCTATATTGGATATAAAACAGTATCTAAGAATAATTGCAACAACGTTGATGACCGCAGGAAATTTCATGACATACAAAAGTTTCTTTGTTTGTTTTAAAAATAACATTGCTTGTTAAAATAAATAAACATACGCAAATGATGTATATCTGGGATATTAAATAGTGCAGTATGTTCTGGACATGGGGTATTAAATAAATTAGTTGCTCTCTTTTGCTATGACCTTCTTGTGAAAGAAATTATTGAATATATAATAATAATTTAATGTTTTGAATAAAAGTATTAATAGTTATAATACAATAGTTATTGTATTAATAGTTATAGTTGTATTGTACAATTAATTGCCCACCTCGGCAATACACATAGATATTTGGAATAGTATTACAAAATTTTGAAAGTAATCAACAACCTTAGGATATAAACTCATATTATTTTATGTAAAAAAAGCATTTTTTAAAACAATTAATTATTACATATACTAATTTGGGAGAGTGGAATTATAAAAAAGTTTCGTTTGAATAAAAACTATAACAGTAATACGAAATTATAATATTCATAAATAATTTATATAAATAAAAGATTTAAAAGTGCCTTTGGTAATGTAATATATTACATAACTTATTATAGTATTATGTAACTTTGAACATACATAGAGCCTAAAGCTAGATGAAAACGCCTGAAACCAAATTGAATGAAAGCTAGTTATTTACATGCCGGCTCCATTTATACAATTCTGTAGAATCATTTTTAATCACTGCTAAACATAAACAATAACCAATTTACACACACTTAAGTGTAGCTTTACAAAATATGTTTGCGTTTTGATTAGCGGAAATTGACAACATTATTAATCCAACGGGCTTGTTGGAATTGGCCGGTTTGATTTCCTTCATGTTTTCCATCCGTTTTGCAAGAAGGAAGCTACGGCACAAGCATCAGGTGAAACGGATACCGGGTCCTTCAGAAAGAAGGAAGGATTAGATACAACAGCTAGCACTGGTAGTGTTGTTGCCCCCTGCTGGTTGCATTCATCTGCTTTTCTCCTCCGTTTTCGTTATCACAAAGGAGTTTTATTTTTTTCTCAATCTTTTTTCCAGACAATGCGGTACTAATGGACAGACTGCGGGGTAACAAAATGGACGGTTCGAACAACATATTCCTTCCCTTCAGTTTTTAGAAGAAAACGGAATCGTAATGCAAAGGAAAGAAAAAAACTGATGGTGTAAGTCAGTGATTTTTTTCTGTCAAAGATCACTGAATCAACTTGATCTCAATGTTCCACCATCGCTGTAATAACATAAAATCATTTGATGTTGTTCGACGTGGCATTTGCTGCATGTGCCGTATGCTGCATCAAGAACGTTTACCGTAACAAGTCAATACGTTGATATTATTCAGGAAATCTGTCTATTCCGAATTCCCACTAAACCAATTAGTTCGGAATAGCGCGACTCTACTGTATTTGACATTTGGCTATATCAAAAAACTTACTGTATGTTATGAATTGATATTATCGGTAGTGATAGTAAAATTCTGGATCTATAAGTAAAGTAAAGCACAATTATAAATGTTTAAAGTGTGCCTAGTCTTTCGTACAGTATGGTATTTCATAATCTGAATTAATGTAAGCTTAAATCAAAAAGAATTTATCGTTATATGAACAATTATAATTATAAATAAATACCTTGTTTTCGTGAAATTCTGCTCACAGTCCTGTTTGATGTCTCTATTTCTGTTTGGCGGTGACGATCGTTTCGCATATTTTTCAGGCATTGTAGAACCGATTATATTATTAAAATTTTTTGCATTTAATTTAATGCGCGTCAAAACAACATTAAATTGTTAATCAAAATTTACGAACACAAAACACAAACACTATACATGTACACAGCACATTTGAACAAAGATATGAATGTAGTTTTATGGATAAAAACACTCGCACGTGCATTGCGGTCCGTCCTTAGTTACGCACTGATTAAGCCACAATTTTAAACCCAAGCTTACTGTTGAACGATAAAATCCATTTTCAGTCCAACATCTTATTCGACAATATTATCAGAACCAACCCCCTCCTATCGCCAAAATATTCTACTGAATACATTTCAATAGGTAAGATAGACTAGATTAATCAGTGCGTAACTAAGGACGGACCGCAATGCACGTGCGAGTGTTTTTATCCATAAGACTATATTTATATCTTTGTTCAAATGTGCTGTGTACATGTATAGTGTTTGTGTTTTGTGTTTGTGTTCGTAAATTGTGATTAATAATTTAATGTTGTTTTGACGCGCATTAAATTAAATTCAAAAATTTTTAATAATATAATCGGTTCGACAATGCCTGAAAAATAGGCGAAACGATTGTCACCGCCAAACAGAAATAGAGACATCAAACAGGACTGTGAGCAGAATTTCACGTAAACAAGGTTTTTATTTATAATAAATCCAGTCCAGTGAGGCAAAAAACAAGTTAATCACAAAATTATAATTCCCAAACTCTAGCTCTATAAGTGTGGCAATACAAAATTATAAAAAAATAAACCTAGGGTTTACTCTTTCTGGGTCTGTTCAAACAGCAACACATGATTATAATGGTAAGAATAAATATTTGTTTTTGTTGATCTGCATTATTTCAAATTATAAAATATTTTATGAAGACCTAGGCTCTCTCTAAACATTTATAATTTTGTATTGCCTTACAACTACATGTAATATATAGCTCCTGCATGCAATGCTAATAATAAAATTATCAATGTATGTTTAATTTGTTTTTAGTTTCAGTTTACATTATTAAATTAACGTGTGTTCAGATGAACTGGCATTCTGACATCTAAAGACAGATGAATGAATCAAATACAATTTCTATTACAAGATTCTCAATAGAGGATCTACGTAGGTAAAATCGTATCAACGAAATGTTACGCTTATTTTGTAAAATAAATTCTTCAACATTGTGCAGAAATTAGTTTACTTATAGTGTTAAACCATTTTAAACAGACAACTGAGCAAATATATTTTCTTTCTTTCAGAAATGTAGCTTGCAAACTCAGTAATAACATAAGAGTACAAGCGTTATAAGCATTATTAAAATTAAACAAATTTACTAATTTTTTGTATTTATAAAAATTACTTTCACCATCTTATCAAATGAATTCAATCGTTAATATTACAATTAACTTAGCCTACCTGTAAACAAAATGTATTGCAATTTTAAATGTTTCATGATATTTAATTTATACCGATCATAATATGCTCATGCTCAGATAAAAATAACCATTTAAAAAACATAGTTGGCTTTCATTTCCGATCATATTGAGGTTAGTTAATACGCTATCCTTTGACTGGCATTCAAACGAATTAGACATTTTTTCATTTGCGGTTTTGTGGTATTTAGTTTGTCTCGATCAAAATGCGTTTGCACAGTTAAAAATGGGTGCTTCTACAAAATGGCAGGGCCGAATTTGATAAATTTCTTTCAGTTTATAAAAAGTATTAACCATATCGGTAAAATTTTGTGTTTATAAGATTTTATGCAGGAAAGAATGTCTACGTACGTAATATTATGCACACTCATACATCTTTTTAAAAACGGAGTACAAGTTCTATAGTCACTCTAAAGTACATTGGTGGTGGGGACCAGTGAATTACTGATGGCTATCAAACGCTGTATTAACTGTACTCCGTTTGAATAAAAAACATATTTTTCATAACATTTCACAAAGTTTAGATCCACTATGGTTTTTCTATAAAGTACTTATCACAAAAGCATTTTTCAAAATTTCAGCAGCAGTTCTTTCGGAAATAGAGGCAAGAATGCATTTTCAAGAGTATCTTGAAAACTATATATAAAAAAAATTATAAAAAAATTTTCCACAATATACCCCATATAAAATGTTTAAAAGATAGTTTTGTTGTGTCTACAGTTTAGAAGCAGTTTAGATTTATTAAACAAAATCGATGTTTTCAAATTGAACAAATTTCTGATTAGTAAATGATATAACATAAATTATTTAAAGTTAAAGAAAGCCAAATCACCAAGAAGAATTATCGATGGAGTCTCTCCGATGTGGACTTGCATTGCCATTATGACCAGCTCCAGAAGGTGGTAAGTTTGCATTACCCAATAAGGTAACAGGATTGCCATACAAAGCTGAGCTCATAGTTCTATTGGCTACATTGCCAGAGTTGAATCGGGCCTGTGGGTTACCAACTCTGCAACAAAGAAAATCATATTTCATTTAGTTATATTTGTTTGTTAATTAATTGTCAAACACAAAGAATAAATTAAACAAAGTTATCTTCATTGATTTACTACAAATTTAATATTTTGTTGGGAATGAGTTTTGTGGATAGCTGATTTATAATTTTAAAGACATAATTAAAAAGTATTAATTTGTAATAGGAAAATGTTGATTAAACTTTTATTTCACTCAAATGTTTTTCTTTATTAAATGAAGATTGCTGGGAAAACCGTTAAAACATCTTTAGTTATTTGATTGATTTAAAACAATTTTGCTTATTAACAGCCATTAGAATATTTTAATATATTACATTTTTAATACACATGGAATAATGTTAAAACCCAAATTTCTAAGCAAAGAAAAAATATTCAATCTAAAAACTAATAAGTAAAAATTATTTATTCATACATAAACTTTGAATAACCAAACACTTTTGATGATTTAAAGAAGTGATGTATGGACATAATTTATAAGCAAATGTTATTTTACAAGTAATATATTATATTTATATAAAAAAAACATTTCCCCATTTATATTAGACCTCTCATAGCATAGTTATTTTATATTATTATTTAAATATATATCTGAATACAATTAAAATGTTGGTGTTTTAAACAACATAAATAATATAAATAATCACTTCCTTGATTTAATTCTGATATCGCCTTGATCAGTTTTCTTATTTTTATGGTTAATATTATTTAAAATAAGGGTTATGTTCCACAGTTAAGATAGCCCAGCTCTTCAAGTAGGAGCCCAAAATTAGTTTCTAAAATGGTTTGTAATTTGGATTGGGGTTACAATGTTACACTCTTTTGTTAGAAAGTGAAAGGCACAATTTAATGTGAGAATAAAAACCATTGGAGAATTAAAAAATCTGCATTTTATGAATTTAGTGGACAATTTGTATTTTAAAATACATTTAAGGTAAACTATCAAAAAATAGCTAAACCACACATTAAATCAAATTTGAAGAATCATTAAAAACTTGTATGCATGCTTATAATTTACTAAGACAGACATAGAAGGAAATATTACCATAATCTTTCTTAAAATATTAATAGAAAAGTTCTGAAGTAAAAATAGCACTAATTACTCACAAAAAAGATGAACATTTCATTTTATTCACAGCTACATTATCGACTGAATTGGAGAAAAAACTATCCATAAAAGAAAAGCTTCTCTCTAGAAATTTTTAAAATTTAAATTTTCTAGCTAAACAATCTATAATTTAAGTTGTTTGAATGGTAGTATTTTTAGCTACATAACTATAAGTGAATTTAAATGTTAATTTTTTTTTGTAGAGCTTAAGTCCACAGGTGCTATTTACCTTACCTGTTTCATTTTTGACAGGAAAAGAAGAATCTGTAAAATACCAGAAGTGGTGTTCATGCTCAAAACTTATTCTATTAAGTTTATACAATCTTGTTTTAATAGAATTGTCAGTCATTTTTTTTGTGTTTTGTTATTTTCACTCCAAAGAATTTACTTTAAGATCTGAACAAATTTAAGGTATGAGGAAAAAAGGTTTTAATGATTCACTATGTAAAAACGAACACACAATTTTTATTCTTCAAAATTTATTAAATCTTGCCTATATTCTAGAATTTACTAAAAATTGTGCATTTGTTTTTTCAATGCAAATGGAGATCTACCTTTGGTCAGTAGTGTAATATGTTGCTACCAATAGAGAGTTGTTGAATATTAAAAATTGCCACACTACTATTTTTGTCTCTCCTGTTTGATTAGAAAATAAAACAGAAACAATTCTTCATCAATTACTTTAGAATGGATTTGATTTTAATTTAGCAATTTTGTTTTTCTTTCACAATTTTTAATTTATTTAGTTCCTGCAATTAATTTGTATTACCTCAAAAAGAAAGAATCAAATTGTTTAAAATGTGCCCAGCTTTGAACTGCAAAGCCCTAGTGACAACCTGAAATATTTTAGTTTTTCTCAATCAATTTGTAACTATAGTTTTATAAGTTGTATAATTATAAACATTTCAGAATTCTATAAATAAATAAATATTTGTTCTATAAATTTCTATACATTGGGCGGATTGGGAAATATTATATTACCTTAAAAAAGTCGTAGTTAATTTTAAGTGATAACTTATAATCACTTTAATATTAATTACATCTATTAGGCAAAATTTGATGTATCTAACTTTATCATGTAATATACAATGATTTTATATAAAATTCCTTAACTCGTAAATAAGATAATTGCAGGAGTTCAAACACTCAATGTATGGGACAAAGAAATTTAATTTGAAAAACATGTTCAGCCTGATTTTATCTTGATAAAAGTGTCTATATAATAATTTTAATATATAACATTTGAGAATATCAGACTATATCCAGTCAATGATACCACATTAAATTCATTATAAAATTTTATACTTGATCAGGAAACAAATGTCTAACTTGCATCACTGCATTGCTTTGATTCCAAATAATTATTTTAATTCAAATCTATAAAGTCCATTAAAATATACAATGAACTTTAACGGACCAATTTTAGTTATCTAAATTTTTTTAGTAAATAAATACAATTATTTAAGAATCAGTCAGTTAAGAATCAAAAGTCAGTTTTTACTTGTTATTTGTGGCATTAAAAAAAAACTTAAAAGTACTATTACAAAACAAATTTTACATAATATAAGAATTTTTTACATTTCAGGACGTTATGCCAAGAATATTGTTCAAACGAATTCTGCTGAAAATATAAATACTTGTAAAATAAATAAAAACAATGGATTGATTATAATATTTCATTATGTTATCTGTATTAATTTATGTAACTTCCTCATGGTAAACAAATTAAGAAGTAGTTATTGACAAATTGTATCTATTTTTGTTTTTATAAATTTAATCAATCATTGGTGGTGTAAAGATACAATTTATAAAGCTGTAATAATTTTATAACTGTTGAAACTGACCTTGTGAAACAATGAACAATTAACCCAAGTAAGATCTAAACATTTTTAATGTTAGTTTTCAATTAGATATCAGATAATATATAGGTATTTCTGTTTCATTTCAATAAAGAGATTAGATGACAAATTTATCCATATTTTAAACAATAAAAGTATAATTAATCCTTGCAGGGGAAGTGTGTAAACAGAAAAATTATTTTAAAAAAATTAATAATGGTATGGTGTAAATTAGCATACTATTTTATTTATTTAAATAAAATATACTAGGTGTAAATCTTACAATTTTTAACTGTTTTATCATTTTAATCTGTAAAGGGAATTACTTATATAAAGTAAGTAGTAATGATTACAATTATGAACATTTTTAAATGGTAGAACTAGTGTATTTTTAAAGGGTTGCGTATTGAATACATGGACAGGTAAATTTTAAAGCAAATCTGCCAATAGCTAGAATAGGTTATACTGATGTCAAATAATATCTGACATCTTCAACATCAATAAGCAACTGTAATAATTATTAAATAATTCTACAATCTTCTGCAGATTAGTTAACCTTCATGCGTTCGCGTGGGCGGTCAAGTGACCGCCTTTTTAGAATTTCCAATGACACGTCCATCAGTGACCATTGGTTGAGGTGGGAGGGGCATGTATTCTTTAGTTACACTTATGGCTACTAGTTCTGGCACAAATTAGCTTTACCTACCCCCCCTCATCCTACTCAGTACAGTTTCAAACATGTAGACCTAAGGTTGGGCGGTCTAGTGACAGTCGCGCGAACGCTAAAGGAAATATTTTTCGTCATATTGGCCGTCAAGTGAAAGCTTGCGAAAGTCGAAAAAAACTTTACTTAACACATCAGAGCACAATGTAAGTAATATTATCAAAACCAGGCGGGAATATGGAAGCTGTGGAAGAAACGTATGCCTAGAAAGCACTCAACCACTAAAGTAAAGTGTGATACTTGCCAGGTGACTAAGAACGAAGAAATGGAAACAGACTGAACAGACATATATTCTAAACTAAAATTATACCTACTAAAAATTTTATAATTTTTTACTTTCTTTGTTTAATTTTTACCGTGTTAAATAGATTTTTATATGCCAAAGGCCAACTTTTATCCAACAATTCCTTTTTAATATTTAGTTTTTGTGCCACATACTCATAAGTTGATTATATTCCACAAGTGACAAGTTATATACTTTTTTCAAATAGACTTTTTTATTTATGAGACAAATTTAGTTCTTTATGTTTCCAGATTGAAATCTTTATGTGTCCATTATAATTGTGTATGTTATAGTTTCAAAAAATATATTTCAGCCGGAAAAATTAACCCAAAATTATTTTTTAGTCAAGAAATTGTGTATGTTATGCTAACTGTGTAGGCCTAAGTTGTTTAAATAAATAATTTTTAACAAAAAGTTTTTTGCCTAATTTTATTAGAGTTCCTTTGATTTTATGGCAGTGAATCATTAAAAAAAGTACAGAAAAATGCTTGATAATCTTGAAAAAACGTGGGCGGTCAACTAACCGCCCGCGTGAACGCTAATGTGACTCAAGTTGACGCGAACGCATGAAGGTTAATTAATATGGCTTATAAGAAAAGTATACAAACATTTCTATTTATGTAGCATGAAGAAAATCATAAAATCATTTAGAACTGGAACTCAAACCAAACCATAATGTTTCAAACTAATGACAATATTTTGGTAACATATCTCATAGTTTAAACTAAAAAAATGCATAGGAAATTACAGAAAACCTTTTTGGAAACACATTTAGGAATTGCATTTTTTTAGAAAACAAATAAGCATTGAATTTCATACAATGTAGGCTAGAAGTTATTTACAGTATTTGTGATAAAGCTCAGCTAGATGGAAGTCTAGAACTATAGATGAAAACAAAAGATTATGCAATATTGTAAAGACCAATTGTCTACTTTCTAGATTTAATGTTAAGGATGAGTGATTGTTTGAAAAATTATCTAATATGAATAAAGTGCTTGTTAAGAATATTTGTTTTTATTAATTTGATAACTATTTACCTTTCTACAAAGTGAGTTTTGACAGTCTAATTAAGTTATCAAATTCAATTTATTCATTATCTAAAATATTATAAAACAAAAATGGTAAATTATATTAATAGTTAATCTAACTACTCCTATTCGGAAGAAATCCTATATTTTTGCCATATTTCAAAATTTCTTAGGCCTAACTAACAATATTGTTGGTTTACATTTTAAGTGAAAAGTAGGGGAGACCCCTGCGTGCTCCGCACGCCAACCCCCCATCCCCAACTCCCTGTTGGAACCCGTTGTGTGCCGTTGGAACCCGTTGTATAGTCAGCAAGGCTCAGGTCTACACTTTAAGAAAAACCTAACCTAAAAATTGATTTAAAATTTGAAATAAACTGTCAATGAAAATATTAGAGACTACAGCTGATTACTGAATCAACAATAAACATTACAAATCAGACCTAAAACACACCAACAATAACATAACCTAAATCAAATCATCTGTTGACATTTGAGTAAGTTTAAAGTAAACAACTTATTTATTTGAAACTCAATTAGTTTATCAGCTGTTTAAAATCAAATTACAGTATTTCCTATTTAGCCTAGTTGTAGCATAGGCTACTGATGCATTTTTAAAACTCGGAATAAAACTAAAATAAAAGAGTAAATCAAATATTTAGCTTCACAGTGACTTAGAACTGGAAATTATCTTTTAAATAAAAAAAGAATCATCAAAATCGGTTAAGTATTAACTTCAGGAAGTGAGCGAACTAAAATCAGGAATTTTTTAAAATATATAGAAGATACAAAATAATATAACAGCAGTTTAGTTTTCTTGCGATACAAATTATATCAAATCTTGTTTATAAACAAAATTATTGTTAACTCTTTGACGGCCATGAGCCGATATATCGGCTTACAAAAATACTTCTGAAAACGGCCACGAGCCGAAATATCGGCTCAACAAATACAACGCTAAAACGGCCACGAGCCGATATATCGGCTTGTTATTCTTTTAGAGATTACACACTTATTTTTTTTACTATTTTAATATTGTTTGTTTGTAGTGAAAAGGAAAGAATCAAATTGCTTGTTACTAGTAATCAAATCGAGATTAAGGTTTTTTTATTTTCATCTAAATGTGTTGTTTATTCAAGAAATCGAGCAGGCCTTATTTGACAGCTGGGAGTAGTAGAACAATATCTACATTCAGTTGTTCGCCGTTTACGTCCGTGCAAGTATTTATAAGGTTATTTTTTTTGTGTTTATAGTGTTTTAGTATTTGTATTTGTTTAATTTTTTGTAGTTTAGTGTTTCGTTTGGCCTTTATTTGACAGCTGTGAGTTTTAGAACCAATATCATTGCCTACATTCACTTGTTCATTGTTTACGTCTGTGCAAGTATTTATAGGGTTATATTTTTTGTGTGTTTAGTGACTTAATATTTGTTTTTGTAGTTTTTTATAGTTTAGTTTTACAAAAACGGCGTTGTGTTTCACCAATTAGTGAAGATACATTGATTAGAGAAGTTCAAGAAACAAATGCAAATTTTACTGATGAAGTGAATAAGCTAGGCCCAAATTACGCCCACAAAATGTTTTTGTTTATATAGACCAGACAAAGTATTTATTAAGATATTCTCTTGAAATTTTCAGTATTTGAAGAGAATAAATCAATGTATTAGAAAACAACTATTTAAACTCTATAATATTTTTTTAGTTTTACCTATTTGACTCTAAAGTAAAAAAAAAAAATAATAATAATAATAAAATTTATTAATCCCCAAAAAATTTGTGAATTTTATTTTTTTATTTTTTATTTTTAATTAGATCTATAGTCCATAATCTTACAAGTAAAATAAAGTTAAAAGTACAACTGTAGTAGTATTTTTAGATCAGTTACACTAATTTTTATAACAACTTGACATCCATTTTCATCTGGCCTTTTTGGCTTACAAGTGCTGTTTAATCACTAGCTCTTTTAGGAAAGAATGTTATTTTTTTGCCTGGCCTTAAAAGGGTTAAGTGAATAGAAATAATAGATCTCCGAACTTAATTTATTTAAATGAAAACTCAGTGATTTTGCTCGCAGCAATGACAGGTGAATAGTAACGATACATACAACTTACCTTTCTTTTACTGCGAAAACATGTTACCAGTGTTAGTGGTATATTTGATTATATTTTGTTAAAAAAAAGTAAAGGAAAATTATGTGATAACAATGTGGTAAGATAAAAAGTTCTAGAACAAAATTTTGCCAGTTTACATTAAAGACATGAAATCTTACTTCGGCTTTGTTTCTCTCAACACTTTGTTTCACGCAAAAATAAAAAATAATTCGACCACGCAACTGAACCGCTTCCGTGATTTGAGTGAATTTCCTAAATTAAGTTTATATGTTTCAGGGTTTCAACGAACTATTTATGAAATTGATCTACTCACAAAGGCGCTGAATAGCTGTTTTCGTGTACAAAGTATATTAGTAGAAATTGTGTTGCACTCATGAGCTCCTTCATTCCACTTGCAGAGGAAATACTAGCGTTGCGAGTTTGAACTCAACTTTCGGCCTAGGTTTATATAGACTGCTTCGCCTCACCCGCAGTGTACAAACCCGGCCATCGGCCTCGGATAAGAAGATACCCCCACAATAAAATCCCTCATGAGGATATGAACCGAGTTCTTTAATGGTGTTTTATGTTTTGATCAATTTTGGGGGAACCAAGCGAGCTATAAAGTTGTGTAAAAAAACAAAATGTGCAAAATAATATCTTACAATTATTTGTTTATATAAACACCCATAAAAGGATCATTCTAGTGCGAAAAATTTCAAAAAATAGTTACTTCCGGTCAAAAATTGTGCTTTTATTTAATTTTTTTGCCAACGAACTCGTCCGAGCAACTTAGACAACCAATGTAAGTAACTAAATTGGACTTAAAATGCGGCCATTAGAGTGAACACATATACATATTATATATAATTTATGTATATAAATTATGTATAAATTTATGTATACGTATACAGGATGAGTTTTAAATGTCCCCTCCCCCTAATTTTTTCCGCATTTCTTAAGATATCGACTCCCAACCACCGCCGAACATCATTGATTAGTTTATACTCTCTTTTGATGAGGTTCACATTTTTTTCCGCCATCTTGGATCCGCCATATTGGAATGAACTTTTATTTTTTAAATGTAAAGGTAAGGTTGTGACCCATCATTTCAAACTATTTTTTTCCGTAGAACACGATGCCGCAATCGGTTTTTAATTATCTGCTTTCGTTCTCGAGATATTAACAATTTTGTAAAAAATTGAAATTTTCAAAAATCCCTTGTTTTATTCAAGTTTTTGTTTAATATCGACCCTTTATCATCAGATATCACAGTTTGGCAGTAGCTTATAGATTTTTATTAAGTTATAAATTTGTACTGCCATCTTCAGTAAATTTGTTTGATTTCAGTGTATTAACAACTGTTCACTGCGAAACTGAAGATGGCAGTACAAATTTATAACTTAATAAAAATTTATAAGCTACTGCCAAACTGTGATATCTGATGATAAAGGGTCGATATTAAACAAAAACTTGAATAAAACAAGGGATTTTTGAAAATTTCAATTTTTTACAAAATTGTTAATATCTCGAGAACGAAAGCAGATAATTAAAAACCGATTACGGCATCGTGTTCTACGGAAAAAAATATTTTGAAATGATGGGTCACAACCTTACCTTTACATTTAAAAAATAAAAGTTCATTCCAATATTTCGGATCCAAGATGGCGGCCAAAAATGTGAAGCTCATCAAAAGAAAGTATAAACTAATCAATGATGTTCGGCGGTGGTTGGGAGTCGATATCTTAAGAAATGCGGAAAAAATTAGGGGGGAGGGACATTTAAAACTCACCCGGTATAGTTTTTTAATGACACCCCAAAACGTGTTCTGAGGGCCATGATCGGTGCTCATTTACTACTCCCGACCTTGGGTCTCTCCATCAGGGTCATTTCAACAGCTCATCTTTCCTATGGAAATTCGCTAATAATACTTTTTGTAAATAATGCTTTATGAATTTTAGTTTTAAACTTCTTATTAAAATTGAGTAATGATGAACTATTATTTCTATTTAATTCGCTTGTAAAATTTAATTTATTTTTTGTGAATACTTTTAATCATTTAATGTAAACCACTTTACTACTTAGCCTTTCCTCACTTTCATAACCAAAACTACATATACAAGTCACTCATAGAAAATGCATAAACAGCAACAGTCAGAACCAAGGTCACAACCTGATCTCTATACTATCTATTCAGTTATCAATATTAAATAATCTGAAGTAAAACAACACAACTAAACTAAAACAGCACATCCAGTCAAATCTGTTGACAGATGACTCGTGCGATCACGCACTACAGTCCAACCTAATAAGTTAGTGCTTTTACACAGCCCAGAAATATTGGTGATTTTTTATTATAATTATTTTACCATTAATATTATCTTTTTAATGGTGATTGGGCGACTGTATTATGAGGCTTTGAATATCATATTGAAGGTTCGGATATGATCAGTTGCACAGTAATCTTATAAATAATGAACCATTTCTCATTATAAAGACAAATACGGTAGTTCTGAAGTTGTAAAATTATGATTCCAAACAATGTTGAGAAAACACGAGGAAAATTATTTTTAGATGTAAAGATGAAATGGTTAGAGACAGTCACAAACAAATATGTAAGATATCAACACACAACAAATTTAAACAAATAAAACAAGAACAAATTTCTTTGTCGAGGAGTAAGGAATTTAGCTCACACTGGACAAACAAAACTTTTACATGCAAATACATAAAACATTTAATAAATTAAATACACACTAACATATTACATGCCTTATAGTATACAATATAAAAATCATAAAATGTATTAATTACAAAACAAATATACATGCAATATATTACATTCGGTTTAAAATGCCTTGTGCATTACAAAAACTAACTGCCAAAATCTTCAATATTCCTAACAATATTGTCAAAAAACTGTGCAGTTTTTTGTTTAAAAATATTTTTAAAATCACAATTAAAACCACAATTTAGTAAATATGCATTGATGGTAAGATGGATATTTAAAATCACAATGAGAATTAAACATCAACTGTGTATATTTTAAAATCAAATAAATGTCATAGAAATATTAATTTTCTAATCTATTATAAAATGTCTATACCGAACATATTTGATTTTATGATGGCATGGTTTGCAACATGACGGCACAAACGTAAACAACTATGAACATGTAAATGTACACAGACACAAAAATAAATTAACTAAAAACTAAATAAGATTTTGAGAACCTTACTGAGAACTACCACTGGCATCAAGTCTCTGTGAACAAACTGAACTATAAACTAATATACTAAAGAAGAAAGATTCTACTCATGCAGATGTACATGGTGTCATATAAAGAATCCAGAAGGTTGGGAGACGTCCTCATACCTTGGAAGCTGCGTTGTAGAGTTTTTATTGAGAACATCAGACAAAGCGGCAGAAGGTGTTTCTGAATAAGGAGGTGGAGGGCTGTCACCTGTACTAGGTGGTTCTTCTTTTAGTATGCAACTGTTTAGACAAAAGTAAAGATTAATTAAAAAAATATTAAGTCAAATCATTTGTAAGCTAAGATTAACACTAGAACACTAGCATAAGTAAAATTTACGTGTGGCGCCGACATTTTGTCCCCTCCCCTTCTCCCCCGCCCCTCTAACACAGTGGCCTTTCAGCAGTGCTTTGGGAAGTTAGCTGCTTTTGATACTGCTTGGTGGATACGTTCATCTGTGTTAGTTTAGTGTCGACTTTATACTCCACTGTCTAAACAACACGTAAAGTTTGCGCATTGCTAGTTTTAACAGTATGTTTTACCACGGGATGGAAATGAAGTTGTTCCTCAGAAAGGAAGAAAAACCTACTGTTCATTTTGTGATAGGAAAAAGAAGAGGATGTCAGATACTTACTGTAGCTGCCGAAAAGTTATGAGTGGTGAACATGAAGTGAAAAAATGCCCTCAGTGTGCATAGGTTCAGAAAAAATGAAAAATATGTAATGAATAATATTTACTATTACAAATTCTTTTATAAAGTTAAATATCATGTAGTTTGAAAAAGTTTTTAATTTTAAATAATAAAAATCATTCAATTTGTGTATGTAGCTTTCAATTTATTTAAGATTTTCCGGAAATATACAGGTATTGGAGGTCACACGTCAATATTACGTTTCCCTAGCAATAACGACATTCCGATTAACGCTAGTGTTCTAAGGTTAATGAATAATAATCATCACAGAGAACACTTTTTAAGTCATTTTTAATAAATTCATCACATAAAAAAACAGTAACTTTACTGTTTATTATATAAGGTTTATTTTCACAAATCGAAAGTAAATGATGCTTTTTTATTATATACAGTAAGTTTATATGAATACTAGGGGAGACCCCTGCGTGCTCCGCACGCCAACCCCCGACGTAACCTTCTAAAAACATATGTTATGTTTTATTTATAATAAAGGTGTATGATTAATAATAACCTCAAAACTAAGATGGTAAATAATTTTAAATGTTCAATTTAAATTATTTCTTATATTTTATAACAGCAGTTATAATAGTGGTTAAAAGAACCAGCAAGGCTCAGGTCTGCTCTTTAAAGTCCTAACCTAAAAGCTAGAAATGCAAAAAATAATTGCTTCAAATTTTGAAATCAGCTGTTAATGGAAATATTGGAGCAAATATATTATTTGTTATTTTATTCAATTGGTTGCTATGGTAATAAATGTAAATACATGTGTTGATTTATCATTCTAGACCTAACCTAAGAATTTTTCCGATTAAATTTATAAATATTGAAATAAAAAAAGGTTTTTATTGAAATGAATTATAGCCTATGTTACTCAGGGATAGTGTAGCTTTTTATTAGTAAAACTATTTTTTCAATCGGTTCAGTAGTGCCAGAGATTACCCCCTACATACAAACAAACAAAAAAACAAACAAACAAACAAACAAACAAACAAACAAACTTTACCTCTTTATAATATTAGTATAGATGTATACACTATTTTAAAGTTTAACAAAGTATTTCCAATTGTCCGATTGTCTTGTAGAATTCATTCTTTTTAGGTTTACAAAATCCTCAAGTACGTTAAGAGAATGAAAAACAGCTTCACTTGCGCTGGTTTGTCATTCCATATACCGCTGAAATTCACGCAATTGCTGAAGAGCCTCAGATGTTGTACGGATTGGGGACTCTTCAGTTTCAACTTCTTCTAAATCCGACAATTCGGAACATTTTTTGTTTTTTACTTCTGCTAAAATGTCTTCATCAGAAAGTTCTACACACACTTATACTTGTTTGTCTAAATTAACATAGTCTTCAAAAGTAACGTGCATATTTTCTTCCCATCCACAAGAGAGCATATTTTCTTCCCATCCACGAGAGAGCATATTTTCTTCCCATCCACGAGAGAGCATATTTTCTTCCCATCCACGAGAGAGCATATTTTCTTCCCGGTAGAGAGGGGACATCTTCAAAATGTTGTTTTAATAACTTGTGATCATGCAATGTGACACATTCTTGCTGCTTGAAGGATATCAATCTTTGAATTTTTGTTTTCCAATAAATCTGTCAAGAGTGTTTGTACAATAAGTCGCTTGTAAAATTGCTTAAAATGTTGTATAATGCAATGATCCATTGGCTGTACAACTGAAGTCATTTTTGGGGGGAAAGAAATAACCTTAATGTTGTTCATAAGTGGAATAGAGTTATGCGCAGTACAATTGTCAATAAACAAGCCTAAAAATTGAATTAAAGAGATGTAACAAGAACACCAACCACTTCCCAGGAAGTTCTTTCAACACTTTCGGAGTAATCAAGTCAAAACCTGGGGCCTTATTATCCTCCAGCGCAGCTACTGTCCTAAAAAGTTCTTTGAGGGTGATGTGCCTTATTGGGAGGCACAGCTGGAGGTCTTGACCAAGAAAATTAGAAATTTCAGGATCTATAACAAAAGTCTGAAGAGAGGTGAGCAGTAAACGCTTCGGCCTTCTCAGCGTCAGTACGTGCCCAAGAGGTTCCTGATCTGACAGGAAGAAAAGATTTCTGAGGCTTCTTGTAATTTTTTGTAGCCCTCCACAAAGAATAATCACCATGGGCTGAAGGTGACATATGTACCAGCTTATCCTTGAGGTTTTGTTAGCGGATTCAACAAGCAACTGTTTTAGCTCAGACTCACAGGGTTTACCGTACTATAAGACAGGCCTTAGAGAAGATGGAGTACTGCTCAGCGGCATTTTTGGATGTTCAGCAGGCATTCGACAAGGTCTGGCACGAGGATCTGATGTGCAAGATCAAGACATTTTTGCCCCATTCGTTGTTCCTGGTATTAGACTCTTATCTATCTGGGAGAATCTTTCAGGTTAAGCATGGTGAGGCAAGGTCTGCCCTCTATAACTGCTATGCAGTGTTCCACAGGGCTTGGTATTGGGCTTAGTGTTGTAGAATATCTTCACATGTATATGCCACAGTTACCAGGCATTACTGTTGCAACGTTTGCAGATGATACTGCTTTCCTCTCGTGTAGTAATGGTTCAAACGAAGCTTGCAGTGGATTGAAACGACAATTGGACATTACAAATGCCTGGTCAGTTAAGTGGCGTATAAAAGCCAGTGCATCCAAATCACATCTCGTTACCTTTGCTCTTCATAAAGGGATATGTGTCCCAGTTAAGTTGGGGAATGATATTTTGCCTCAGTCCGAATGCGTCAAGTATCTTGGATTCTACTTTGATCGTCGTTTGACTTGGAAAAATCAAATCAGGAACAAGAGAGATGCTATCAACAATCGTTTCAGGAACCTACTTTGGCTCCTAGATAGACAATCTGCTCTGTCTCTCAACAACAAACTTTTAGTCTACTGTTTAATCCTCAAACCTATTTGGACCTATGGCATTGAACTTTGGGGCACTGCAAGCAAGTCCACTATACAATGCATGCAGAGGGCCCAAAATAACATTCTACGAGTTATTTTGAATCCACCATGGATCTCTCGTATCTCTGAGATCCGTAACTATCTGGACATGCCAACGATCCAAGATGAAATTGTTCGTCCAAGTAGGAGTCACATGAAGCGCCTTTTGGGATATCCTAACCCTCTTGCCAGGCTGTTGTTAACACCATGTTCCGTCAGAAGACTGAAGTGGAAGGACATGCTATCCGACCAGGAAGAATTGCGGGACGCTGGCTCTTCTATCTGCATAAAGCCATTTTTTCTCTTTAGCTAATCTAATTATAGTCTGTTGACTGATTGTAGATGAAAAGAAAAAGAAAAATTGCACAATCATTTTAAAAACACAAAAGACTGTCAAGAAGAGGCACACTACTGTAACAACAGACAGAGACTGGGCAGAGCATCAATCGACAAACTACAGTACCTAGGGAATTCTCGGAAGGCAAAATTCTTGGAAGGCGGTAGCATGGCTAGAACTACAACATGTGTATAAACAATAGCGGCTAGGCTATATCCTCCCCCCCTATCAACTGGACAGTGATATATTTATTCAGCGATCCCTTTCACAGCACAAGATTTTATTTTTATTGTTGATAAAAAAACTTCGAATCAAAGAAGTTGACTTCAATTTATCCATAATTTTTGTACATTGATATCATATAAAGTTCAAGCGACCGAACCAAAAACTTCGAATTAACGGTAATTTTGAATTAAAAACGTTCAAACTATCCAAGTTCTATTGTACCCAAAATATTTGGCCAATGTTCTAAAAAATTTTTTCATAAAAAAAGCATAAAATTACAATATCATTCTGTACAACAGTAGTTTATATACTTTTTTAAAGCTTAGAACTGATACCCCAATAGAGAAAGTCTACATTTTACAAGATTAATTGTCACAAATTATACTAACAAATTTTACAAAGGTTAGACAGGGAGAGCGTTTAGAGAATAATGTAAAGAACTCCGCCCCAACAACAACTGTCTAATCAAACTTCAACATCGCCAAGTCTAATTACGTACGGTATCTTGCAGAATGGAAACATAGCCCTGGAAACTTCCACTCTCCTGCAGAAGCTTTAGGCCTGTATTACACTATTAAGATCTTTGATCAAATTTCTTTGATGCAATATTTGATAGTGTAATATGCAATCTTTTACCAAAGTTGGCACACGTTAAATTTATTTGTCAAAGGTTATCTCAGAGAGAACCTTTGATCAAATCTTTGTTCAAAGATCTTTGACAAAGAACTTTTATAGTGTAATACAGGCTTTACACAATTGTATAAAAGGTAGGCTAGTGAATGCTCCTGAGGAATATGAAATATATAAAGCATTCAAACAAACACCAAACAACATATTAAATGAACAAATGTAGTTCCACTCCTCCCATTTGTACAATTCGGTTATTAAGTACTTGCAAAAAATAAACATAGATAACCATCGGTAGATTTCCTTGCGACATATCGTCAGTAACTTACCGATCACGTTAAGATGCGCATTTATTTTAATTTATGTATTAGTGAGAATGTCATGTGTATAAGTGTAACATTTATATTTTAATATACAACGATTTCTTCTGACTGAATAGGACCAGATGATGCAGTTACGGCTCCGAAACATGTAGTCAGAAAATCACGACTAGAAGTCACAAAACAGACCTTATTAATGTAGTATTATTATCAATATTTTTTCAAGTATTTATAAGTTTGAGGCAGTTAGATGAAATCTAAATATTATTACTATTTGATTATAATAGTTTTTATTGTTAATTTAGTTATATTTTACCTTTTGGCTCTTCTTGCTGAGTGTGTTCGTCGTTTACTTGTAGGGGAAAGTCGAACTCTCACTGCTTTGGCCGTACTAGTCTCTACAACTTTGTACGGAATTTCTCTCAGCTGAGTGTCAGACATTCCTTCGGTTTCAACCAACTTAAACTCAAGGTGTTGCTTCAACTCTTCAGGAAGACGAGACTTGCCCTCCGAAGGTGAACGTGACCGAGACCTAGTTCAACATATATTAATACATTAATAGAGTGAAATTTTACAAAACTTGTAAATTCTAAACACAAAAATAATGAAGAAACAGAAAACAGATGTATATTATATATCATAATGTGTCCAAAGAGATCTTGCACGCAGTCTACTTTCTGTTTTCACACAGACCACTCCACTGTATGCAACTAACAATATTTAAGGTAGAGGTAGGGTTTTTTATCTTTCCTAAGAGGCTCGGGAAGTATGGTGAATACCAAAACTGCCTGCGGTATAGAAGTAAAGTTTTTCTCCAAAAATTTAGTGACCCGAAAGTAACCTATATGAAGCACCTAACCATGGTGTTAGTGGCCATTTCTTGGATTTCTAACAGTAGTACAAATTTGCTGTTGCAATTATTCCTGCGTATCTGAGACACCTTACAAAATATCTTAGTTGGCCGAGAATATGTTGTAAAAGACAGGCTTGAGTTCTACTCAGTTCTTGAGTAACTTCTTTGTTACATAACATAAATTAACAATCTAGATGAGAGTAGTCTAAAAACTGAACTCTTTTTTAACCCAAATTTTTCTTACCTATGCTTTCTATGTTTTCTTCTATGGTGGTATGAATGTTCACTCTCCGTTTCCATGCCACTATTCATGTAACCTGAACGTGGCCGAGACTGTTGTTCTTTACTGCTGCTGATAACTGTAGCTTGTTGAATACCTGTGCTGCCCTCAGCTTGCTTTCTTTGAACTTCTTTCCATTGACTTTCAGAATCTACAAGTTCATATCTACAAAGGCACAATCAAGACAATGTAAATTATAAATGTGAAACAAAGTTTAATATGCTTAAGATTTCCAAATACAAATTATGTTGAGATGTTGAATTATTTTGACTGTGGAAAAGTGGTGGTAGAGAGTAGGAAGAAAATACTTTGTAAGGTGTAAAAAGAAGAGTTTTAAACAAATTTGTAACCACAATAATCAATGATTAGTGTAAAAGCAATTAGTATATTGTTAAAAAATCTAATCTACTGTAGTCTAAAAGAAAAAACGTAATTCCTTTAAATTTTAACATTATTTTGCACAATTTTCCTACAAAAGTGGTATGTGATACCAATTAGTGATAACCTATTTTATATTTTTCGTACTACAGTAGCACCTCTATTATCCGACCTCGGTCAACCGATTACCTGGGTCATCAGACCGTGTGTCTGACCGTCTATCTTTGCATCCGGCCGGGCGCGCGGCAGCGTCATCTGTTGTTTGTTTTCCTGTCACAACAATCAGACATCTGTTTCCCGTCTGAGTCACGGTCATTTCATCGAAGTCCACTTTTCTGTACTGTTGTGATGTATAGGTAAAATTTTGCAAGTGAAATGGCTACTAGTATGAAGAAAACGTGTTGTGTGCATAATTGATCAGAAACTTAGTGTTCTACAAAGACTGGACAAAGGTGAGTCAGTTGCTAAACTAGCGTCTGAAATGGGTGTCGGTGTAACAACCATTAAAGATTAGGAAAAAACCGAAAAGATCTTGAAGCTTATTTAATTACGGTATAAAATAAACATGCTATAAAAAACAGAAAAGCGTTAAAAAACCAAAACTCGAACTCTTAGATGATGCTGTATGGGTTTGGTTTTGCCAGGAAAGGCGCAAAGGGACTCCACTTTCTGGACCCATTGTAAAATAAAAAGCAATTCAATTGCACAAAAAAATGGGAAGTACAGAAACTGAGTTCACAGCAAGTGAGGGTTGGCATTGGCGATGGAAAAATTGTCACGGCGTTAGGCAAGTTATTATTTCTGGCAAAAAGCTATCAGCCAATGATAATGATGCTAAAGAATTCTTTGAAAAGTTTGAAAAATTTGTGTCGGAAAATGAACTTGTAGGAGATCAACTATTTAACATTGATGAATCTGGCCTAAGTTATAAAATGCTTCTGCAAAAATCTCTTGCTTCAGTAAATGAAACTGTCTCTGGAACAAAACTGGCAAAAGACTACATGTAGCAATGCCAGTGGTGATCTTAAAAGGCCGTTGTTTGTTATCGGCAAGTCTAAAAAGCCCAGGGCTTTTAAAAACATAAACATGGTAGCTTTTCCAGTTCACTATTAAGCTCAAAACTCCGCTTGGATGGATTGTAATGTGCTCAAAACATGGTTTTTTGAAAAAAAATTTACCGGCTGTGGAAAAGTACCTTAAGTCAAAAGACCTCTGCCAGTTCGTGCTGTTTGTTGTTGGACAATGCCCCAAGTCACCCTTCAGAGTGACCTTACACATGGTGACTTAAAGCTATGATTTGCCTCCCCATGTGACTCCATTGCTACAACCAATGGACCAGTAAGTAATTGAGTGCTTCAATCGACTCTACAGGAGGAAATATGTCAGTGCTTTGCTAGAGTTGACAGAAGAGGGTTGTACTCTTTTTGAAGCAATGAAAAGCCTAAACATTAAAGATGTGATTTACTCGGCTGCTCAAACTTGGGAAGAAGTCAAGAAAACAACTCTTCAAAAATCATGGAAGAAGGTTTGTTCAAGCCTAATCCAGACACCAGAAACACTTGACACTACCGAGGCAGACACTGCGTAATTACTCCGTGATCGGCAATACATTCAGAGTGATATCCAGTCTTCTGGCATAGAGGAATGGCTAGCTGACTTAACCAGTGCTACAAATGAAAAACTTGCAGATGAGCAGATCATTGACCTCGTCGTTCAACAAGCTACTAGTGCCGAAGAAGAGGAGTCAGACGAAGAAGAAAAAGAGGAAGACGAAAATATTAGTCACTCTGCAGCAAAGGATGCCTTCGAGACTGCCCTAAAGTACTTGGAGCATCAATCAACAGCAACAGCCATGGGCGTTATGTAGGCAAAGAAGTGGCGTGACGCAGCAGCCAAGTCGAGGTTTCAGAAATTGAAACAAAAAACATTTCTAATTTTTTTAAGTAGTTTTAACATTGTACAGTTTTTAAATGCGTTTTTGTTCTTCACTGTTATAAATTAACACATTGTTATTCTTTATGTACAGTAGGCCTACTGTCAGTACTGAACTGCATTTATGATTACTGTATTTATGCTTTTTTATAGTAGTTTTGACATTGTAAGTATTTAAACTTGTTTTCATTCTTTATGTATTTGGTTTTTTTACAGTACACTGTATAGTCCTTACGTCACTAAAGAGTTTTTTGATTTAATACATTGTTTATAACATATAAACTGGGTAATTCATTCCCCCCTGATTATCCAACCTTTTTAGCGTTTGACCATCGTGTAGTCCCATAAGTGACGGATAATCAAGGTGCTACAGCCTACTAAAAAAGTTTTAGTGTATAAAACATAAAATAACACTGTTTTACATCAAATTGTATCAAGTTAAAATATATTAATCAAATCAATAACAATGAGATAAGAGGAACATACAAAATTTATTTTATACTGATGCAAAAATCTAAAAACTGATTATTGTTAGTTTAAAATTATCTGGTACCAGTCAATGAGGAAAACTTTTAAAATTAACATGAAATTTGTAATTCAATTTGTAGGTCTGCCCGTGCCTGAATCCGCTCAGTGAATCCGATTGGTTATTAACTAAATCTAATCCCAGAATATATTTTTAATGAATCAGATAGCTTGACAAATATGAGGAAGGTGTCCATTGAAATATTTTTAGAAGTTTATTTTTTAATTTTTCATGCAGCTTGACAACATATTTTACTACTGGTGTGGACAAATAATATAATAATTACCATAATAAATATATTTTAGGTCAGAAAAGTTAAAAAAAAAATTGTTAACATTACAAGAAAACTGTGTATTATGATTTACAATAATAATAAATTTTTCTTTTCTTAAATAATATCAAATTTATAGCAACAACTAATTAGGATAAAAGGTTATGATTATGTAAAAATGACTTCTAGACATTATTAAAAGTATATTAATGTGTTTATATAATAGGTTTGATATATAAATCATATGAGTGTTTGCTCTTACATTGGTAAGTGTAAGATATTGAAGTTTTAAACCAACCTATGTTTTGAGCCTGCTGGACGATGTCTAGTTTCATGTTCACTGCCTGAAGAACGTCGACTACGATGCCGATGTCTCCGGGATTTGCCCCCAGAACAACGAGACAAGTCGCTTTCATTATCTGAACCTCTTCTACTTCTGTGGTGTCTGTGCCTAGTGAAGGAAAAATCAATTAACATTTTATCTATGTTTTCTAGTTAGAAAGGAGTGCTGGGATACATAAATCCCTTTGAAATTCTTAAGTAAAGAAAGGGAGACAAATTCAATAGGTAAATAACATAATGCATACAAAAAATTTACAATAGAGAAAAATAGTTCAAATGAGAGAGTTATAAGTTAACACAGTGAATTTATGAATTTAATTCAATTAGGGAGCAGAAAGCACAACGGCTGCAATAAATTTTGTCATGTTAGGATTAAAAAAAGAGAACGCGAATGAAGCAAAATTAATGTTCTTTTCCTTTGTTTTGATTCTATAATGCTTTCTAGGTCAATCTGAGTAATAAGAACTGAAATACAAATCTATCTTAAAATAATATCATACTGATGCATGGCATTTGTGTGGATACACATTTATGTTTACACATTATTTTGGCGAAAAAAATTACACTTTATTTCCATAACGAACTTAAACTCATTTTTGTTTTATCATAGTTGAAATGAATATAATTTTAGTTTGATTTTGTTTAGGTACAGTTACAGAAAAGCTACTTACACTAAAATGTATGTGGCCTACTATTTTAGGCCATCATGAGAAATACAATTTCCAAAACCTTTTACTTTGAACTTTCCTTTTTTATTGTATAAACTCTTTTATCAACATGATATTTTTAGAAAGTACAGCATTAGAAGCTATGTTAATACAATCAGATTTAAATTTAACTTTTCTTGGCGGCTTTAATATAAAAAGTAAATACGTTACCTGAAATAAAAACTTGAAAATAAGGAAGTAATACAACTGTAGTATTTATCATAATTTTTCTCAATTCTTAATTTTTTTTCACAAAGGCATTTTGGTAACCTGCTAAAATATAAATTTGTATGGCAGGAAAAGAAGAAAGAAATCTACTGTCGTCACAATCTTTCTTAAAAATATTTCAGATTAGATTTTCAAACAAAACTATGTTAAAAGTGGACAAAACAAGGGTTAACTTACTTTTTACATGAACGTGAATCATTGGAGCTATGGCTCTCGACAGAAGAGGAACGACGTGCCGCTAGAGACCGGGTATGCCCAGCAGAACGTAAGGAACGAGGACTAGATCCTGTATAAAGTCCCCGTGCATGGGGCACACTCCAGGGAGCACTTCGAGTACTCCTTGGGGAGTCACATCTACTGCCCACGCTTACATTTCCCCTGTATAAACTGCTTATGCTGAACACAATCAGTAAACATTACATCAGATAAAAATGCATCTTGTTTTAAATAATTCTGTGCATAAATTGTATAAGATAAATTTCAACTTGCTTAAAATAATAACTTTTTAAAAATTAACAGCACGATGTTGGTATTTTCAATGTTAAAATAATATTCATACTACTGATAATAAGACATACAGAATAACTTATGCAAAATCATTTACTGCATTAACCGATCTATATTTTTTAATGTAGGCCTACAGATTTGTAAATTTAGTAAAGGCTTTGAAAGTTTTATCACCCTTTTAAATACTTTGAACATTTAAATCTTTTTATAAGATTGGAATTTTAGGTTTATTAGATTTATATTGAACACAATTATAAATAATCTAGTAAACAATAAAATAAAACAGTCTTAAGTAGAGATAAAAATGTTACTCTAAAGTACATAAAGCTGTGCGTATAAATAAATGTTAAATAATGATAAGAAGTAATTAGACTGTTTTTATAGGTACACAGTACCAGTACATTTATTTGTGAAATTGTTTTATCACCTCTGTCTGTCTATGACATCTGCCATATAAAACAAATTCAAAATACAGTAAAACCCCTCTTAACCGGCCTATCCGATGGTACAACAGAGTTTTTTTTTTATCTTACAGATTATATTATTGTAACTGGCCGTAGTCTCAAACATTGATTGTTTGATTGTCTGTTGCTTTGTCGGAACCTTTACTGAATTTCATGGGAGCAAAATATGTAACATTTGTAGTATATTGAGTAATACGTTGAGCAGCAAAAAGATTCAACGTCATTAGACTCGATGAATGTTGAACGTATGAAAATGGATAGACCTGGCTTTAAAAAGATCTTTGCAAGTTAAAGAACAGAAAAAAATACGGTAACTGATTTTTTTAAACAATGATACAGTACATGTAAATTCAGTTATCAAAGTTTATGTAGGTTTAAAATGTTTAATTTGTTACTGTTTGTTTATGTATGTACGTACATAAAATAAAATGAGTTGCAATAACGTCTTATTTGGTTGTTTATTTTTGAAATATGTAGGTTAATTTTGAACAAAAATCTATTTTTTACGGGAACCACAGATCAATTGGCCAAACAGGTAACCAGCTAGGGTCACAGTCCAGACCAGACCGGTTAGGGGGGGGGGGGGGGGTTC
>JAGFPH010003256.1:64681-79152 GCA_018207615.1 Philaenus spumarius | reverse complement strand
AAATACTCAGTGTATTGTAGATACATTTAAAAAGATCGTTGTTTAAAAAAATGTAATTACTTAGTTTATAATTTAGATTTTTTGAAATATGTTTTTAACAAATTTTTAAACTGGAAAGATTAGAGTTAACTGCAAATTATGTACTGTATTTAAAACCAATTTCATTTTAAGAAAATGTTTTAGGTTTAGTTACACATTAACTTATAACACCGAACTCATAAAAATAAGGATTCTGAAATTGAATAATTGTATATTATGTCTGTAAATATATCGTATCTGCAGCCCAGACATATATTTATGACAATCAATGAAATATTTAATAGGCACATTATAATGTCAACTTTCTGAAGTCCAAAACAAATAGTTTAAACTAATAAATTGATATTTTTATTTTGTCTGCTTGCACCACAGCAAGGGTTACTTTAACTAAATTTCAAGTGAAAAAACATTGACCAAGACCGGGATTCGAACCTGGGGGGGGGGGGAAGGGAGGGGTCAGGTCATTGACTGAGGATTTGAATACAAACCCTTTTAACAAATTAACTGCTAAGGACGCACATGTGAGCTTGACACTGAACACTATGAGAAGCGGCCGATGTACAGTGCATTGCATGCCAACCATATTGAGAGTATTTTCAATACGCAATGCATTGCGTGCTTCGCACGCCAAACCCCGTATTGGGAGAATTTTCAATACACAGAGCATTGCGTGTTTTGTTAGAGTAAAGTATTTTCGTTGAACCTTCATAGTTTTCTTATTTAATAGGTCAGATCAAGCTCACAAGAGAGTAAGGCTGTAACCTACTGCATCCATGTGTATTGTACGTTGTAGTTTAATGAAGCAAATCTAAATTATCAGTATGCATGCAATGCACAATGATGTAAAATATGTTGTTGGATCCTCTGTTGTGTAGTCTATTTTATAATTTAATTTGTACTTTTTAAACCTAGTATTAATTTTTAATACTAAATTTCGGGATTTTGGGGGGGGTTTAGACCCCCTAACCCCTCCTCCCCTGGGCCTTGTTTTGAAGTGCATTATTTTTGGAGTATCACTGTACATCTCAACGATATAATAACAGTTGCCTCGACTGTTTTAGAAACAATCTCCTACCCCTTCCCTAGGTATGATATTTACCCCAAAATATTTGTTTTCATAAGTAAACGCTCAACAATACTGCAGCCTTCAAATCAACCAGTATACAATTGGGATGCATATTTTGCCAGTATATATTGGCCACTATTTTAGTTCTGGTCATTGTAAAAATGTTCAGTTTTAATAAAACCGTTCACTCAGATCTATTTGCATTGAAAATTTCATCAAAATTCATCCTGATTGTTCATTTTGTACAATAATTTGAACCCAAGAACTCAAGAAAGTCCCTTTGCAGTGTGTGTAAGGTATTTGAGTTGCATTTGAATAAAAATTTAAGCTTTCTGTCTTTCCCCCATATTTTTCTGATAAGCTCTAAATTTAACATGGGCAAAATAGGTATGGCAATAGTTAAAAATTTCACCTGTATACTATATATTAGGATGTATTATTAGTATATAACCGAGTAATCATATGATAGTTATTTACAAACCAACAAACATATAATTAAATTTCTATTTAGATGAAATGATACTTTTCGTACAATAAATGGTTAAAATTTCAAAGTAAGAATATTTCTAGCCCTTTATGAGTGATGTGAATTAATGGTTTACTTGAATCTTGTGCCGATGATGTCAGGAGGATTAGGCGAAACCTGGACTAATCTAAAAAAGGCATGATGTTCCACACAGCACTTGTATAAATGTTTGCAAGCAGGCTTGGATGGTGTTTCAAATCCATACGTATTCTCATCATTCTGGAAACAAAGAAGTTTAAAGTGTGATGAGTTTATAATTAAATGTAAATATAAAATCTTATATTCTTAAATGAAATGACTGAAAGTTATAGGCTATATTTGTAAATATTTTCTTGAAAACGGCTCTAAGAATTTTCCCAAAATTTGGTATACAAGGGTTTTTTTAAACAAAGAGTACGTTAAATTTAGTGAAAATTTCTGAAAATTAATTTTCTGCAAGTATTTCAGAAATTGTATAGTATTTGTAGTTTTTTTGTACACAGTTCTAAGGATTTTCTCGAGATTTGGTATAGAATAATTAAGTACAATTTAAAAAAAAAGTGCGGAACGGGTTGGGTTTGAACTTGTAACCGTTACATTACGAATCACATACTTTGCCGGTGTGCCAAGCCAGCAAAGTTAATATGCAGAGTATAAAACATGTATACATAATTAATTAAAATTTTATACCAAAATATTCAAAAACATAACTAACTATATAAATAATAATTCATTTAAATATAACGCTTAAAATCTGTGCATCCAAACAGAAACTTACTCGATCGTATATAGGTTTCTTGGTATTATATTTTATTTTAACAATACATATAATAAACTAAATTGTAATTGACTTTTCTCGTCAATCTATGAAATAGGTTACGATATTAAAATAATTACTGGCAAGCACTACACAAATACAATGTAATTGCAATGGTTTAAATTTATTTTTTAAGTACTTACATTTTTATCACAGACTCGGAGCATAAAATAACGGCCTTTGAAGTAGATTTTGGTTATTCTCGGCCTGTAAAAAATTTCAAATATACATGTAGCAAGAAATTAACAAAATCTTTAGCAATAAATTAATAGGATAGCTTTATAGGCTATGGGTATATTTTATGGAAAATCAATGACAAATTTTAACAATTAATTAATTGTGAACACATTAAAGTTATTCATAAAATAAGGTATAATATTTCCATGTTAAATACATTCATTTAACAACTCATGGTTAAGAATGAGCATTGCTTTATTATATCTACAAAGAAGTATACACATAGTAGTAAAAATAAAATACTGTAATAATAAAAGAAAAAAGTAAATCCTTGAAATAATATTTTAAACAACATTTTTTATATAAATTAAACAGAATTAAAAAAGATTTTAAATTAACCTGTATTTATATTTTGCATTACTTGGATTTTAAAATTTCCAGACCGTTTTGAAAACATTGCAAAATTTATTTTTGTTACTGTTCCAGAACCTAGATTCAAAGCAGATGTGTAATTGAATGTTTGATTAGTTAGTTGCATATAAAGGCTTTTCGCTAAAAGCTTGTTGTTTGATAGCGAATTAAAACGCATGATTTGTCAAAAGAAATGTACTTTGATTCAGGTGTTCATTCTATTGTCCAGTCTGGTGAGAGGGAAGGGGCATTGCAGTCAGCACAGGGTTGATTTCATAATGTCCTACACAGGATGGTAGACAAATTATGATGTAACAACTTCTAAACATTATACTAATTATGAGTAAATTGATGTATTGTTAGCAAAAATGTCAAAGATATGTAACTGGTAAATATATAATTTTTATAATATTACTGCCTAATAATTAATGGTGCAATATTACTATTTTAGCATGAGATATTGTTAAAACCAGTATAATAAAATTAGCTTAAGTAATATAGTAAACTGAATGAAAAGTGTTTTGTTGCTGTAATTTATAAAATAAATAATAGTGCGAGTTTATTTTCAATTTGTAGAACTAGCAAATGAAAAGATTTTTGTTTGCTAACGTCAACATCTTTACTTTATGATAAAGAAGGAGGATCAGTGTAAAGCGCAGGTACATCGATAGATAATAACCAGGTTCGAACCTACACAACCTGCGGTGAAGGTTCCAACTGTTTCAGACTGAACTACTTTAGCTTCATGGCCATCCTGCTTCCTGAAAGGGGGGGAATAGGTAAACTGAAGTTATATAATTAATTGGATTTGTAATTTTATTCTGGATTTAGTAATTTTCTAATAATTTCTACCTATTGTTATTATTTTACAAAACAATTAAATAAAGTTTTTCACTTCCACCAAAATATTTGATTTCTTTATTTTATTATAGAAAATTTTGTTATAGGCCTAATAATAATAGCCCAGTCGGTATAGGTTACAACTACCAGTAATTTGCAATACGGCTGATTTTTTTTATAAGTACCTTAAAGTATGTACATTAATATAAAAAAAGTTTACCAGTCTATCGATTTCCCAAAGTCGAAAAAAAATCGATTATCATTTTTTTAGATTATCCTTAATATTTCGAGCTGGGATGAAGATAGAGAAAAATAAAAAATACCACCGTGTAGGGGAGGTATTTTTCAATAAAAAAGGTCATATGTATTTATTTCGTCCGAGCAATGGTTTGTCTGGAAAAAATTCGATAATGCAGGTATGTATTTTGCAGCAGGGGAAATCACTAAAACGGCACATCTCATTCATATATGAAGGGTTGGCTCATTATAAATTGACTGAATTTTAATATATCGAATTGAAACTTGACATAGGAGTTAAAATATATATTTTAAACATTTATGCTGAGTCTCAGCTTGTTATCTTGAAAATTACCCGATCTAGAGCTTCTTGACTTATCAATGGGTTTATCGATTTTAGGAGTACCGGACCCACGAACTCATTTTAAACGGCTCCAGTTTAGAAAATTTTCAAAATATCAACCTGAAAGTTTTTTTACAAGTTAAATATATAGATTCAAACAAGATCAAGGAGTATAAAGCTTTTTTATTATTTACTTTTAAAAGCACAAGTAACTTAAAAAAGTATAATTTTAGACCTTTTTAGATTTTTCATCAAAACGCTTGAGTTAATCGGCTGCAGATTAGTCAATTTTTTAAATATAATTTTTTAAATAAGTATAGCAAAAAACTATTGTGTTTTTAACTTCTGTACCAATTTTTAAATCGATATGTTCAAAAATTTCGAAAATGGAGTCGTTGAATCCAAAGGGGTTATAGTTAAAACGAGATAGGTAAAACAGAAGACTATTTTCAAACACCTCGTTTTTAAAAATAACATGAATAAAATCGTTCATACTTACTAAGAATATTTATACTGGTGTACTCAACTTGTAAAACAAATTTGATGTTGATATTCCAAAAAATGACGAAACTGGAATATATTGAAATTAGTTCGTGGGTCTGGTACTCCTAAAATCGATAATCGAAATCGACTCCTAGATCGGGTCATTTTCATTCAAAATAACAAGCTGAGACTCAATCGAATTTTTTTCCAGACAAACCATTGCTCGGACGAAATAAATACATATGACTTTTTTGTTAAAAAATACCTCCCCTACACGGTGGTATTTTTTATTTTTCTCTATCTTCATCCCAGCTCAAAATATTAAGAATAATCGAAAAAAAATGATAATCGATTTTTTTTTCGACTTTGAGAAATCGATAGACTGGTAAACTTTTTTTATGTTAATCTACATACGTTAATGTACTTATAAAAAAAATCAGCAGTATTGTAAATTACTGGAACTTTTGGTCTAAATTTACCCCCTACCGACTGGCCTATAATTGCTTTGTTAAGTTTTAAAAACTAAACTGCAAGCCATCTATACTAACCAGTAGTAATTGGCCACTTTGTTTTTATTCCTGAGTACGATCACTCCAGTAGGAGTTAGTCCTAGAAAGTATTCCACGTTGTCTTCTCCCTGCAACAGTAACGTATAATGTAACATACAATAAGCCTAAGGACAGCACATAATTTTGCACGCACAAAATATTATTGACTAGAAGAAGCCTTCTAAAATGTTTTTCATTAAATAATAATCAGTCAATTACAAATAACAAGTAAAAAAATCGCTCTTTTAATAATAAAAACCTTCTACTACTTAATTCCAATATGTAAATCTACTTATATAAAGCTAGACGGTAACACTGATTCATTGACATTAATTATTATGCCCTTCCTGTAATCGGATCCCCCTCAACCTTATACTTGAATTAAAGCTCTCGACGAGAAACTTTTGGGAAAATTACCAGAAGTTAACATGTTTTAATTTTGCAAGCACCTTTTGGGCGGGAAAGATATTTTATATTTTTAAAAGTTTTTCATTTTTTCACTTTGAGCGCGTTTTTTAAGAAAACGGTAAGAGATAGCAAAAAATGTTAAATACAAAAGTTGTAGAAAATTTAATTTCAGACTAACGATTTTTCATCAGATTTAAGATCCAATCATCCGTTTATCCACTATTCATCCGAGAAGGGAGGCTCCACCCACGTCCTTAAAGCTAGACGTTTTCACTGATTCACTGACATTAATTATTAGGCACTTCCCGTAATCGGACCCCCCTCAACCTTATATACTTGAATTAAAGATCTCGACGAGAAACTTTTGGGAAAATTGCCAGAAGTTTTCATTTTTTTATTTTGGAAGCATCTTTTGGGCGGGAAAGATTTTTTAGATTTTTTCAATTTTTTCATTTTTCCACTTTGAGCACATCTACTTATATAAAGCTAGACGGTAACACTGATTCACTGACATTAATTATTAGGCACTTCCCGTAATCGTAACCCCTCGACCTCATACTTGAATTAAAGCTCTCGACGAGAAACTTTTGGGAAAATTGCCTGAATTTAACATTTTAAAATTTTGAAAGCACCTTTTGGGCGGGAAAGACTTTTTCGATTTTTTTCAATTTCTTCATTTTTCCACTTTGAGCGCATTTAGTAAGAAAACGGTAAGAGATAGCAAAAAATATTAAATACAAAAGTTGTAGAACAACTTTGAGGCCGAAGGCCGAGGCGGGGTTGGGACGCGAAGCGTCCAGGGGCAGAGCCCCTAGTAGTTTATAAGCCCATTGGCATAGCCTTTAATTAAGAATCAGCAAATGACCAATAATATTATATTTAAAAGCAGGTGTTTCGGATCATGATTTACAGATTTATAGAATCATTTACAATACCTTTACACAATTCGTCTCTAAAACCTATTGAAAACAATCTAATATTTTGTTTTTATATGATGTCAAAAACAACACTACAAAATAATCATTTAATCAGGCAGCCTATTACAGCAGACGTGAATTTACTAAGAGCAGATAAGGGACAAGTAATTAATTCTGACAATGAATAACACATCAATGAAACTGTGCCTACTGCGTTGGATCTGCAATATTAAAAGAACATTCATTAAATACCACCCAAATTGAAATGAATTAGTTTACCTAAATATGTTATAGACCGATAAAAATCTAGTTATAGGTTATATAACTGTTATATTGATTCTGATTTTGTTTATTTTTTTTTCGTACATTGGAAATTTTAGAAGACACTTAAGAGACCTTCTTAACATAGGATGGATATGTAAATATGCTTGTGTTAGTTTTATGTTTTAGTACCTGGAGACCGAGCTAAAGCTCGATTATAAGCAGGGCTATGATTTCAATAATAAATATTGGATTATTGAGTTTTGAGGTTAGGCCTATAACATTAAACAACTAAATAAAGGGTATATACAACATTAGGCTTACCTGTAATAAAAATACAGTTTAAAGGATTAACCACAATCTCAACGCTATGCCTCAGAAATAAGTCAGGCCTAAATTAAAGTATTATTTCAATATCGATTTATTCCTAGGACCTAGTTCGCTCACGTCAATAACTACTATTATTGCAAATTTCCGTGAACATCGTTTAGGTTAGGCCTATAACATTAAACAACTAAATAAAGGGTATGTTTATTATGTATTCGTTGCCATGGTAACTATAAATAGATACAACATTAGGCTTACCTCTAATAAAATATACAGTTTAAAAGAAAGCAGATGATTATTGTAATGGCATTGAAAACATTTGCATCAGCTGTGCTTTGTATTGTTTAAAATGGACAAATTTCACTTTTTAATTTAATAAAAAGACGTAGAAAACGAATTTTCCCAGACTGGTGACCATTTCCAATCGATTTCTCGTGGCCAAAAGCCTAATATAAATCAAAAAATCCAAAATCCTTAGACGGAGATTCCAGATCCATTTAGCAGACAAACAATTATCTCTCGCTTTAGAAGATAAGATAATATTATTCTATTGATTTATTACACAGTAACATTGCAAAATGAATTTGTAATTATTCTTATTTAACTCTTAGTACACGTTCACTGTTATATTGATTCTGATTTAGTTTCTTTGTTTTTTTGCAAACGTTTGAAATCACTACTGGAATTACTGTAATTATATATGTTATTGTGATCGTGTTAATTCAAATAAAATGTCAATTACAATTTGTAAGAAGTCAAATTTATGATTTTGTAACCTACTGACCGTAAAACCTCTTAGAGTTGTCACAATTGTACCGTGTTTGGACTCATTTTGAGAGGAATAATATTTAGAGTACAGTAATTAGAGTAAAAATTAAGTAAAGTTAACGATTAGAAAAATGTGATATTGTAGCACAAAAGCTAGTTGGTGATTAATAGGAGAACCAGTGAGTGTGTCTGCGCGTGTGGGAGCGAGGGTCGATTTTATGACCTAGAGCGCACTTCTGGTCGGACAAAGTATAAAACTGGCAAATAATTTTTTAGGGCTATAATTGTAATTTGACATAAATACAATTGTTACTCCCACTGAATAATCTAACAATCTAAAATTATTCCTTCCGATAAGTAACTATGAAATAATAATTTCAAAATGTTGAGGTCATTATTTATTTGTTCTGAAGATTATACGAGAGAATTTACAGATAGACATAATTTTGAAATTAGGATTAACTGTGTTTCTAAAGATTAAACGTAAAATGCAGGTCATGCATTGTTTAATTATAAAATCCACTACTTATGAGGGTGGTTAAGCGGATTTTTGTCTACGCGGAAGATTAGCGTGATGTGTGTCGTCTTGTACATTCGTGAGTCAAAATGTGTCTTATTTTAAAATGTGCAATTGAGAAGAATTAATTCGTCCGTGTTTAATCTCAATTTTAAGACCGTATAGATTTATAATTTAGATTGTTTGGTATTGTATGAAATAGGAACAAATCTTTCTTTTTATTTATTCCGATTCTGAAAAAAGTAGAGAAAAATCGGCGTACAAAATTATAAACGAAAGGAGGCGGTTTGAGCTTTTATATATTCTCTGAAGAATGGAGGAAGGCTGATACAAATTTAAAAGCAAATAAAATAAACAGAAGTTGCACATTTATGTTTTGAATAAAGTGCAATATCCAATGCATTTCTTTAGGCCACAATTGAAACGTCAGCCACGCTAAATTCAAATGGGCAGCGAACGGTAGGCCTACTTTTGGATAGAAGTTGGTCTGTATTTATGTAATTGAATATAGATTTAAAAAAACTGGTCTGATTTTAAATATTTATAAGTTTAATTGAATTTTTGTGTAACAATTAACTATCAATATAATGCTTTTCAAAAAAATTACGAACGTTTCAAGCTTTTTTAAATTTTGAGTTACATCTGACTAAGAAACAAAATTATAATGGCGATGTAAGGTAGCCTATATGTTAAGTTAGAGATTGAGCAAAAAATTAAACTTTCTATAACAAAGAGGTGTGTTTTTACAGTTTCATCTAACAAAACATAACTGTAATAAGATAACAGCACGCGGAAAGGTCGACTTTCTCTATAAGAAGTCTTGTTGCCAATTTTAGGTGTATAAAAAGAAGATTTAAGTACCTTTAACACTCCGTTAGGATCCGCCAGTACGTAAGAATGCATATAAATTATCGTAGTTTTTATACGCAAAACATGACTGAATCTGGACTCGATCCAAAAGATTCTGTATTGTTCAATTCATCTTTTATAGAGGACTAGGGAGACCTCTGCGTGCTTCGCACGCCAACCCCCGATGGCACTTTCTAAAAACGTACGTTATGTTTTATTTATAATGCCTTTTATATACAGAACCCAATACAAAACCATTTTTGGGAATGGCAACGCTTAAATTATTACTTTTTTTCAACTATAAACTGATTTTGCTCGGTAACCGTTCGAGGTAGAAAAAAAATGTTAAATACAAAAGTTGTAGATAATTGAATTCCACACTAACGATTTTTCATCAAATTTAAGATCCGTTCTTTCGTTTTCCCGTTACAGCGAAAAATATAAAGCCATTACAAAACCGTTTTTGGGAATGACAACCCAAAACTACTCCTAAACCTCCAAAACTACCCCTACAAATGAAATTAAAATGAAATTTCCTTAGTTTTCCTATTTACTTCACAAAGTTTACACACGCCAAATTTCATCTCTCTAGTTTCATGGAAAGTGGGAGAATTAGTGATGATCAGTGAGTGAGTGAGGGCTTTGCCTTATATATATACAGGGTGTATCAGGAAGAAACAGAAAGAATTGCAGGACGTGTTCTACTGGTGAAAATAATGAAAAAAGTTCCTATAAACATAGGTCCGAAAACGCTTCGTTTTCCAGATATCCGCCATTTTGTTTTTTGTACAAAATAATTCATATCTAGAGAACGGTTTTACTGATTGAGTTCAAACTTGGCATGAATTTTAAGCTGTCAATGATATACCTCAAAAAAAAATAAACGATTAAATCCAATCATGCGTTTCAAAATGGCGGCTGTTTGAAAATTACAAACATAAATTACTATAAAACCTACATTTTAACGAAAAATGTCAAGACACCTTTTTTGTAGCCCTTTTGATTCCCTATCGGATGGTGTAACTGTCAAAACAATCGGATGAAGGATATAACAGTTAAGTTATGTGTACTAATTGGTTTCTTCACCTCAGCATCCTATACAAACACAGTAAATACTACAATATTGTATGGACATTTGTTGTCATTACCTTTTAACTTAGCTATTATCGTTCATCCGATTGTTTTGACAGTTACACCATCCGATAGGGAATCAAAAGGGCTACAAAAAAGGTGTCTTGACATTTTTCGTTAAAATGTACGGTTTTAGAGTAATTTAGGTTTGTAATTTTCAAACAGCCGCCATTTTGAAACGCATGATTGGATTTAATCGTTTATTTTTTTTTGAGGTATATCATTGACAGCTTAAACTTCATGCCAAGTTTGAACTCAATCAGTCAAACCGTTCTCTAGATATGAATTATTTTGTACAAAAAACAAAATGGCGGATATCTGGAAAACGAAGCGTTTTCGGACCTATGTTTATAGGAACTTTTTTCATTATTTTCACCAGTAGAACACGTCCTGCAATTCTTTCCGTTTCTTCCTGATACACCCTGATACTAGCTGACCCGTACGGCGTTGCCCGTGGTGGTTGGTATTTTCAGTCTTTTTAACGTAATTGTATTCTTTTTAAGTGTTCAGCCAGTGAGTGGTATTTGGCTTATAGATCTTAAATAATAAAAGCACTATTGTCATAATAATAAAAGATCTGAAATTATGATTTTAGTAACTTTGATCCCCCCCAAACCCCTTCTAAAATTTCGAAATTTTTCAAACCCTTTCTTAGTAAGCACCTATGGCCCTAGAGGAAGCTACATACCAAATTTTTTTCCAATTCATTCGGTAGTTTTGAAGAAATCGTGATTTAATAACTTTGATCAACCCAAACCCCCCTAAAATTTCGAATTTTTTCAAACCCTTTCTTGGTGATCACCTATGACCCTAGAGGAAGCTACATACCAAATTTCATTTCATTCATAGCAATTTTAATTTTGTATAACATTAATACAAAAACGTGGTATAATAATGTCGCTATTTTGTTTCTTACAGGTTTTGAAATTGGAATTAGCAGATTTTTGAAACGTGTAAAGTTGCATAGGAGTCGGAAGGATTTGAAAACTACTGAAGAAATGGCCGGTTAACTTGTATTTCCGGTAGTCCCAGCTCACATGTTTTAAGTGTTGAGCGGGATAAGTAAGTTAATTAGTAGTTAACATAGATTTAGTCTAAATAACTAATCTATTTTAATTAGAGTAAATAAATAATTATTTGTATTATCTATTAAATAACAGTAGGCTATATTTTTTCTTCCTTCTGTCTCAAAAAAATACTCTGAGAATTACGTTTGTCCATCACCAATATGGTACAAATTATTGGGTTAATTTTGATTTTATATTTTGCTCAAATATTCGTATGGTAACTCCATAACTCCAAGCCCCGCTTTCTGCGTAAATTATAAACTTTAGTTATTTTACCTACAGTACTATTAATTATTTTAACACAATATTTTAATTTTATTAGACTACAAACAGATTTGACGATTTGAATTCCAAGCTGCTCAGTTGTAGACCTAAATATCAAACTTCATAAAATATTATGAATTTATCGCTAAAAACTTACAGAGAATAAATTATTTTAAGGAAACCGGTTGGTCTAATGAAAACAGGGAGTGAAATAACTCATAGAACATATAATAGCCCAGTCGGTATAGGTTAAAACTACCAGTAATTTGCAATATGGCTGATTTTTTTTATAAGTACCTTAAAGTATGTACATTAACATAAAAAAAAGTTTACCAGTCTATCGATTTCCCAAAGTCGAAAAAAAATCGATTATCATTTTTGTTTTCGATTATCCTTAATATTTCGAGCTATAATGAAGATAGAGAAAAATAAAAAATACCACCGTGTAGAGGAGGTATTTTTCAATAAAAAAGGTCATATGTATTTATTTCCTCCGAGCAATGGTTTGTCTGGAAAAAATTCGATAATGCAGGTATGTATTTTGCAGCAGAGGAAATCACTAAAAGGGGACATCTTATTCATATATGAAGCGTTGGGTCATTCTAAATTGGCCAAATTTTAATATATCGAATTGAAACTTGACATAGGAGTTAAAATATATATTTTAAACATTTATGCTGAGTCTCAGCTTGGTATCTTGAAAATGACCCGATCTAGAGCCACTTGACTTATCAATGGGTTTCTCGATTTTAAGAGTACCGGACCCACCAATTCATTTTAAACAGCTCCAGTTTAGAAAATTTTCAAAATATCAACCTGAAAGTGTTTTTACAAGTTAAATATATATATTCAAACAAGTTCAAGGCGTATAAACCTTTTTCATTGTTTACTTTTAAAAGCACAAGTAAATTAAAAATGTATAATTTTAGACCTTTTTAGATTTTTCATCAAAACGCTTGAGTTGATCAGCTGCAGATTAGTCATTTTTGAAAATATAGTTTTTAAAATAAGTATAGCAAAAAACAATTGTATTTTTAACTTCTGTACCAAAGACAAAAGACTATTTTCAAGCGCCTCGTTTTTAAAAGTAACAAGAAAAAATCGTTCATACTTACTAAGAATATTTATACTGGTGTACTCAACTTGTAAAACAAATTTGGTGTTGATATTCCAAAAATTGACGAAACTGGAATAGATTGAAATTAGTTCGTGGGTCCGGTACTCCTAAAATCGATAATCGAAATCGACACCTAGATCGGGTAATTTTCAAGATAACAAGCTGAGACTCAGCATAAATGTTTAAAATATATATTTTAACTCCTATGTCAAGTTTCAATTCGATATATTAAAATTCAGCCAATTTAGAATGAGCCAACGCTTCATATATATGAATAAGATGTCCCCTTTTAGTGATTTCCCCTGCTGCAAAATACATACCTGCATTATCGAATTTTTTCCAGACAAACCATTGCTCGGACGAAATAAATACATATGACCTTTTTTGTTAAAAAATACCTCCCCTACACGGTGTTAGTTTTCATTTTTCTCTATCTTCATCCCAGCTCGAAATATTAAGGACAATCGGAAAAAAATGATAATCGATTTTTTTTTTTTCGACTTTGGGAAATCGATAGACTGGTAAACTTTTTTTTATGTTAATCTACATACTTGAATGTACTTATAAAAAAAATCAGCCGTATTGTAAATTACTGGAACTTTTGGTCTAAAATTACCTCTACTGACTGGCCTATAATACGAATAGCATGATTCGAACTATATGCCAGCATCTTGTCAACAAATGAAAACAAATTAACTTTCGTCACCAAACAAATAAGTAGGGCTTCAAAACGAAAATAGCGTCCATTTTGCAAAACAAAAATTCAATAATAGCTTGGGCAAAATTTCAGGATGATAAACCTAAGCAGAAAAAAATTACACATCATTGACTTATAACTCACTTAGGTAGGCTACCAATTTACGAAAAAAATCTCTTTAGTTTTTTTAGAACTACAAGATATAATGAAATGTAGACAGTATTACTTTTACTTTCTTCCCCTATACCATAGTATATGGAGAAAGTATTGTTTTCGTCAAAATTTTCGAGTTTGAGTTTTTGGTGGAAATATCCGTTTTGGGTCCCCCTGAACCTAAAAAAGTGGTTTTCGGAGTGATGTCTGTGTGTGTGTCTGTATGTGTGTCTGTGTGGATGTTATCAGACCTAGAGCCTAAACCAGTCGTCCGATTTTGATGAAATTTGGTATGGAGGTACTAATCCACGGTATCTCCAGGCTTTTTTTTCATTTTTGTGAATTTTTTATTTTGAAGGGTAATTTTCCCATAAAAACCCTTAAAATAACGGAAAAATCTACTTTTCTCAAAAAACGGCTTTAACGATTTTGATTAAAATTTTATAGTTTATTAGGGACCTAAAGTACTATAAACTGTAAAATTTTAATCAAAATCGTTCGAGCCGTTTTTGAGAAAAGTTGGTTTTTC
>JAGFPH010003256.1:45518-64671 GCA_018207615.1 Philaenus spumarius | reverse complement strand
AAATAAACGGTACCAGGAACTGGCACATACTTTCTCACAAACATATTTAAATTATTAAACAGATTCACGGTGACTTGTAGGGTGGGGTAGGAGAGGTGATTTTGTATTAAAGTTGTTTTCCCATAAAAATCCTTAAAATAACGGAAAAACCAACTTTTCTCAAAAACGGCTCGAACGATTTTGATTAAAAAAATAATATATAGTGTACAACATTTTATATGCAGATACCTATATAATCCAAATTCCACACACTCACTCATCACGAAATATCAAAAACCACCGAACGGATTGGAATTAAATTTGGTACGTAGCTTCCTCTAGGACCCTAGGAGTTCGCTAAGAAAGGTTTAAAAAAAATGGAAATTTTAGGGGAGTTTTGGGGGTCAAATTTACTAAAAAAAAAACCACCGAACGGATAGGAATAAAAATTGGTATGTAGCTTCCTCTAGGGCTCTAGGTGCTCGCTAAGAAAGGTTTAAAAATAAACGGTACCAGGAACTGGCACATACTTTCTCACAAACATATTTAAATTATTAAACGTCACGGTGACTTGTAGGGTGGGGTAACATCCACACAGACACACAGACACACAGACACACACACAGACATCACTCCGAAAACCAATTTTTTAGGTTCAGGGGGACCCAAAACGGATATTTCCACCAAAAACTCAAACTCGAAAATTTTGACGAATACAATACTTTCTCCATATACTATGGTATAGGGGGAGAAAGTAAAAACAAAAACAACAAAAAGGTGGAATGAATGTTTAGAATTATTTAGAGAAACATAACAAATTTGACAATAATTTTCTTAGTGATTGTTCACAAATACAAATAAAAACGTAAATAAACGGTACCAGGAACTGGCACATACTTTCTCACGAACTTATTTAAATTACTAAACAGATTCACAGTGACTTGTAGGGTGGGGTAGGAGAGTTTTTTTTATTAAAGTTGGAGATTAACTAATAAATATTATTATTATTATCTAGAGAGAAAACTATTCGATCGATTTCGAACAAATTTGCACCAAACACGTCAATTAGGACTTTATAGATGCACGTAAAAAGGTTTTGAAAATTTTTTGAAAAACAACCCCCTTTATGGCCAAAAAACCCCTAAAAATCAGTTATTATTATTATTATTATTATTAGCTAAACGAGAATTTTTAGAAAGATGCGGGTTTTTGCATATTGTAGGGCACATTAAAGGCTACAAATAAGCCAAATTTTATCAAATTCGTTAGAGCCGTTTTTTTTTATAAAAAAATAATAATAGATTTTTTGGGGGTTGTTTGGCCAAAAAGGGGGTTGTTTTTCAAAATGTTTCAAACCCCTTTTTCGTGACAAGCCTACTGGACATGTCTGGTGCAAATTTGGTTAAAATCGATCAAATAGTTTTCTCTCTAGCTTTGTATACTTTTATTAAAGTTGGAGATTGACTAATAAATATTATTATTATTATCTAGAGAGAAAACTATTCGATCGATTTCGAACAAATTTGCACAAAACACGTCAATTGAGTCTTTATAGATGCACGTAAAAAGGTTTTGAAAACATTAAAAAAAAAACCTTTATGGCCAAAAATCAGTTATTATTATTATTATTAGCTAAACGAGAATTTTTAGAAAGATGCGGGTTTTTGCATATGGTAGGGCACATTAAAGGCTACAAATAAGCCAAATTTTATCAAAATCGTTAGAGCCGTTTTTTTATAAAAAAATAATAACTGATTTTTTGGAGGTTTTTTGGCCAAAAAGGGGGTTGTTTTTCAAAATTTTTCAAAACCCTTTTTCGTGCATCTATACAGGCCTACTTGACATGTCTGGTGCAAATTTGGTTGAAATCGATCGAATAGTTTTCTCTCTAGCTTTGTATACATACATACATACATACATGCATACATACATACAGACATACATACAGACATACATACAGACAGACATTTTGTAAAAACCACTTTTTTGTACTCAGGGGGTCCCAAAACGGATATTTCCACAAAAATCTCAACATCGATTTTTTTTGCGATCACTATACTTTCTCTATACTATAGTATAGTGAGAAAGTAATAAATAACACTACGACATAATATTAAATTAATGCCGATGACGATCCTACAACCATACTTTTTTTAACATAACTGTTATCAATTCTGTAAAACTACTTTTATTTTGGACACTAAGAATTTGTTTGTACAAATTCAGTATTGCCAATATTTTAGAAAACCTAATCTGTATCGCATGTAAAAATGGTATTTGTATTATGCTGGAAATAATAAGGACTGTATTGCGTAACGCATAAGGACGCCAGTTTTGGCTGTGTTGTTCCGAACAAACATACAACGCCAACTCCACTATAATCAACTCTCTCTTTCAATTGTTTACTGTGACCTTTGTTTGACCTGGTCACTTAGTAAAAAACATCAGCCTACCTAACCTAATCCATGTTTAGGTGCTGTTTGGCTAGGGCAGGTTTTCCATGTGAATAGTGTAACTTCAAATGTAATTTAAAAAAAGTAGACTCAAAAATATTATTAAATTTATTGCGTTTATTACGTTGTAACTCTTTTCACACAAGACGTTAATATTTCTATGTTTTCCTTCCTTTAATTCATCCATAATTCAAAAGCATCTGTAGCTTTCAACCGTTATAAATATGGGCGTGGCGTAGTACGAAATTTACATTGTAATAATTATAATAATTTTATAATTTGGTTCTTGTAGGCCATTCACGAGAAAAACTGGAAAGCTTGTTTACTCAAGTACACAACATTCATCCATTTTTAGGCCTATTCATTGCACTTTTAATACACGTTTATATTAACTTGGCTTGTAACAATACGGTATTATATTCTGGTGATTAATATATAAAATTTAAGATGGTGGCGGCGGCGGATAATGAGTGTTAGGATAGAATAAAGGCGTTTAGTAGGCAATTAATTAAACTTACAAATTTCCGTGTTTTTGAGTTTTAGGAAGCTGAGACATTATTTAAAAACTCCTAATTTTAATTATTGTATCATAATAATAAAATCTTTCCAATGGAATGATGGACCTAACAGTTTTTAAGAAGGTGCATGCAAATCAAAATGTCTTTACTTATGGTTGTCTTCATATTGTTTTATTTTGCGCAACATACGTAAGTAATTTAAATTATAAAATAACTGCTTTAAAAGTCTAGGTTTGTTTGTGAGGTAATTGTAAAAGTATGAACAAAAATTATGATTTTACGCAATACGTTAAAATTGTTTCAACTGTATCGATCGATAGTTGATTCTAGTTATCAGTGCGAAGGGGTTAGCACAGAGGGCTGGTATAAAACAGGTATAATGACACATTTGAGTGCGAATACGTTAAAAAACATTTTTCAATTTCCACTTGCATTTAGTTTTTCTCTCAGTCAGACATGTATAAAAAAAGAGACACAAGAGCGATCAGAAAATGTTCAAGACGGTGGCAAATAATGCCGACAACAGTATCGAAAAACGTGCCATGAGGTTACTCATGGCAACCTTAAACAGGCGACATGTCGTTGAAACGCGTTTCAGTGAATAAAGTTATTTTATGTTAAAGTTGTATTCTAACCTACACCTTCTTGTAAACAATACAAGAACTAACGGTTGTGGAATCACATATACTTGGAACTACCACAAAAATGTTAATGTTATATTTAGTTAAATTGCGTTGAATACTTGAAAAATGAGTTACATAATGTATTGTAAACAGTATGGTATTGTACAAACTAAACAATATTTCCAAATATTTCAGGTCTTCGAACTCTCATTGAAATTGTTTATTTAAAAGTTGTCTTATCTTCTAAAGCGAGAGATAATTGTCTGTCTGCTAAATGGATCTGGAATCTCCGTCTAAGGATTTTTGATTTTTTGATTTTATATGGGGCTTTTGGCCACGAGAAATCGATTGAAAATGGTCACCAGTCTGGGAAAATTCGTTTTCTACGTCTTTTAATTCAATTAAAAAGTGAAATTTGTCCATTTTAAACAATACAAAGCACAGCTGATGCAAATGTTTTCAATGCCATTACAATAATCATCTGTTTTCTTTTAAACTGTATTTTATTAGAGGTAAGCCTAATGTTGCATCTATTTATAGTTACCATGGCAACGAATACTTCTGCTAAATAAACATACCCTTTATTTAGTTGTTTAATGTTATAGGCCTAACCTAAACGATGTTCACGGAAATTTGCAATAATAGTTATTGACGTGAGCGAACTAGGCCCTGCTTATAATCGAGCTTTAGCTCGGTCTCCTGGTACTAATAATAAAGAGACCGAGAATAAATAGTTTGTTCAACGTAATGCATTTTGTGGGTTGTGAACATAACTATTGAACCAGGGAGATGTGAAGGACACTTTGGACATCTGCCAGCCGGGACATTTAAGAAACATAACATTTCGTTTCACAGCACTAACATCTTTATGTGCAGTCAAAACCGATTCGTATGGGTAGGATAAATTTCTGCAAGAAGAAACTGATAGCGGAGGTAACGTATATAAATAAATATATATATCTGCAGTAACAATATCGCTATAAATCTAAATTAATGATTTCATAAACAATATAGCGTCGAGAAAAGTGGCCTAGGTCAACCATTAGTTTATAGAAATGTCCACTAAAACTGTCGGTTCTTTTCTGAACCATGCATGTGGCATGGTTAAAGCTAAAATTGAAAAGCCTGTTTTTAGCGTTTTGCAAGCATATTTTTAAAAAATCGCCAAAAATAGTAAATGAACCCCAATCCAAAAGTGTTCCATAGCTTTTTTGTAGAAGAAACTTCAAAGAATTCAAATATGCCACTAAAAATTAGTTTCTTTTGAAATTAATTGTAAAAGTTGTTAGCTTAGAAAGCGAAAAATGTTCAGAAACGGAAGGAAAAAAACAACTTTATGCCTACATAAAAAATAGTAAAACATTTTTGTAATATTTTTCAAAATACACAAAAGTTTTATAATTTAGTTCTAAATAGAAATATGTAAAAATATATTTCAATTTCACAAATTTTAGTTCAAAATAACATTTTGAACGTTTTTACTACATAACCTGCAAATCTTGACTAATTTCAAGTGACTAGCCTAGGCCAAGATATTTTTTTACCAAACTATGTTTTTTTTATACCAAAAATTCGAGAATGAAATGTAGAATCGAATAGCATTCTACCCAGTTTCAAATAACTTTACATTTTGTAATGAAAATTCAAAAACCTCAAATCGGCAATTTAACCTAAAACTTATTTCTATAGCCTATGTTATTTATAAACTTACCGTTTTATTACAACACCGTTATAAGCCTAATTTCACTCAAACACAATTTACACTTATTTATTTATAACTAAAACACAATATAACACTATTTTATTAACTGTAATAACCATAAAATAACACAAAACAAATGTCAACAAATGAAGTCAACTAGACGGGTGGCGTTCGCTGAATTCTTTTCACTTGTAAAGCTTTGTTATACCAACCTATGAGATCTAAATGTATTGAATTTTATATAGATAAAAACTGTGAAGATTTCTGTTTATAACCATATATTGTACATTTTAGGGATATATCGAATAAGACTGTAAGAATCGATTCTAAACAGGCTTGCGTATTGGCCAAATATATGACCAATTACAAGCTTTTACCGTATATCCTGTAGAACAGCTGTTTTCAGAGTAACATGCGATTTGAAGACACAGTTTGAAACAGAATCGTCTGCTAAATTCAATGCTGTTATGATCTTCTTCATAAATGACTTCTGTGAATAGTTACAGACCGTTGAAAATGAGACAAAGTCTTGACAGTATACGGCGTTCATTGACGCGTGAATCACAGGGGATTTAGGTACTACAATTTTGAAACAGTGATTACGTATGTAAATATCTGTTCTACAAAAAAGTTGTAAATACAAAAATTATAGTTTAATTCGTTACCTTTCCAACGGTACCGGTTTTATTACGATTAAATCATTTTAAGTGGATATAATTATCGATTGTGCAAATTCTCGCAAAGGTTCGAGCGGGTTGCGTTGCCCCTGAGAGACTGCAGTCAAAACTGCAGTCTGCCACTTGCACGGTTAACAAAATGTAAACTGCAGAAGTTTGTCTACTTCATCTGATCTAATGTAAATGAAACGCACAGCTGTCTAACACCAATCGGCTGATGAACGATCGACTGTGGACTTCAATAGTGGAGGAAGTGAATTTACGAAGTAAGTACCTCTCTTTAAGTATTTCAATGGTTGGAGTTCTAGTATCCAAATTTTTACATTTTTCTCAAGTAAGCGTAAGTCAGTGTCGAGCTATCCAGCAGCAACAACTTGCTCTTTTTACCTACAGACAACATGTTTACTAACCCACCGTTCACTGTAGACTGAAAGAGTACACCTGCCGTCTCAGCCGACGCGTCGCTGGTGTCGCGTGATCCCTGTGGACACCGTTTCCATCGCTGACAGGAGCGATATCGGTCGCGTCGCTAGCGCTAGTTTAGTCGCCCAGCTAGGACGGGGCCTAAAGACTGGCGTGCATCATTCTAATTTGGTAATTTACGAACTCGACTCATTGTGTCTGACTTATTTTGAAAGACACAGTAGAATAGCCACGGGGCCTAAAGACTGGCGTGCATCATTCTAATTTGGTAATTTACGAACTCGACTAATTGTGATTGACTTATTTTGAAAGACACAGTAGAATAGCCACGGGGCCTAAAGACTGGCGTGCATCATTCTAATTTGGTAATTTACGAACTCGACTTATTGTGACTGACTTATTTTGAAAGACACAGTAGAATAGCCACGGGGCCTAAAGACTGGCGTGCATCATTCTAATTTGGTAATTTACGAACTCGACTTATTGTGTCTGACTTATTTTGAAAGACACAGTAGAATAGCCACGGGGCCTAAAGACTGGCGTGCATCATTCTAATTTGGTAATTTACGAACTCGACTTATTGTGACTGACTTTTTGAAGGACACAGTAGAATAGCCGCTTTTAAACTGTTTTGAATTCAAAGACTGTCAACATAACGATCTATAACATATATGTCAATAATACAGTCAAACATAAATTATGGAAAAATGGCAACATGTTTTGATTAAATTAATTCTATAGAAGTGATTAATATCCAAAATATATATGGGAGGGGAGGGGGTCATTCCATTTCTTCCCTCAGTACCAAAACTGACTTATCTAACACAACCAAGAAAACAAAATGTCCAACATTATCTGACCTTGGATGTAATACCGCAACAAACATTCTAAAATTGGTAAAGTTTAACCAATATGAGTTGTGCTTCTTTCAACTCTAGCATGAAAGTAAATTTAACAGAAACAAGGTAAAGTTTTAGACGGTACGGCGCTGAGTTGTCCAATTATTGGGACAGCTATCGGCTGTCATTGCCAGACACCCCGCTGACCACAACATCCCCACTCTACCCACTCGGGTTCAGCTTTCCTTTCATTCTTATTCCACCATTGCCTGACACGCGTCAATCAAATTGCATTGCATTTCCTAATGTTATTTCACTCTAATACCGTTCTATCTGTCGATCAAACGTCGTTTACAAATGTTTATATCCAATCCCATTTAATAGCAGCTGTTTAATGTGTTGTTTTTTTGCAAACTTTAGTCTTAAGCCGCAAATGTTTTATAAACAGTATAGATAGCGAGCCTAGATAGAACAAGCGCTATCTATTTCATACCGACAGAAACTAGTTTAAAAACTATTGCTTAAAAACGATTGCTGTGCCATATAAACTGTAAACATAACCTATGTCAATATAATGTAATAGTTAAAGAAACTATTGTGCATACAACACAATCCATTATGTCGAACCAGATTTAATATTAAATCTATTTTTATTTAACGACTAGCTGACCCGTACGGCGTTGCCCGTGGTGGTTGGTATTTTCAATCTTTTTAACGTAATTGTATTCTTTTTAAGAGTTCAGTCAGTGAGTGGTATTTGGCTTTTATATATATAGATCTTAAATAATAAAAGCACATTGTCATAATAATAAAAGATCTGAAATTATGATTTTAGTAACTTTGATCCCCCCAAACCCCTCCTAAAATTTCAAAATTTTTCATACCCTTTCTTAGTGAGCATCTATGGCCCTAGAGGAAGCTACATACCAAATTTCATTCCAATCCGTTCGGTAGTTTTTGAGAAATCGTGATGAGTGAGTCAGTTAGTCAGTTTGTTTTGGCTTTTATACACATAGATTTTGATATGGCACAAATTAAAAATGACGCATGAAGTATCGAAATAAAGTAAAAACCAGTAGGCTATTAATAATTAATACCAATTTTAATACTCGACGTTTCGGATTATGTATAAACTGTACTCGTTATCAATCAAAAATTAAGACAAAACAAAATTAAATAGCAAACACAAACCTAGTTAGGCGATTGATTTAAACAAAACCTAAACATAACTAGAACTTTAGGACCTACGATTCTAACTAGAATAGAGCAGTAAAAAACACATTATTATACAGTGGCGTAATTACATTTATTTGCGCGCCCCTAAAAAAAAACAACTTGTAACTTGTTGGCTCTGCTCGACTCCTCTCAATGCGTAAGCAATCCCACTCCACGGTCTTGTGTGCAACTACTACCTGGTAATTAGACCATATTTTTACTCTAAATTGAAATGGAAGTAAATTAATTTAAGTATAGGACGTTCTTTACATAACCAAACTATCTGTTGGTAACATTGGAATTAAATATGCCAATGCTATGAAGTATCATACTCAAAAGAACAATATATTATGCAACTTTTAATTTTAAACTAATTTGTCATCTTTAAAAGGGAAAGAAAGACGTCAACTTTAAAAATCAAGGTTTATTATTTACAAAAATCTTGTAAGTTGCTATAATTATATTTATTTTAAACCTCTTCTTTTTCTTCAAGTGAAAATATTTGTCGGTTAACGTGTAAGGTCGACAGCTTATACTTTGAAGGGGGTGATTATACTTTGTCTCTGACTATCACTTTGATGACTTTGGTGCACACTACGCTCACATAATTAAGGCTAGGCGCATATTGGGACGCGTTTGGCGAGCTGCATGACACGACCGCGCCCCACGCGTCGCGTTGGGGAACGCATATTGCAACGCAGATGCTCCCAACTCTCGCCCAGTAGACGAGTGTATTTTACTTCATTTTATTTTAGAATATACAGGGTGATTCAGTAAAGCGTAGCGGGCTATGCAGATTCAGATTCTACATGCAAAAATAAGTCGAAAATGTAAAATAACATTTTTTCGATTTCGGCTTAGTTTAGCCGTATTCCGCCATTTTGTTTCTTTACAAAAACTCACTGTAACTCTGGAAATAGATAAGATATCGACTTCAAATTTGGAATAAGCATTTTATATGTTACGATTAATCAGTGTACCAAACACAAAGAATTTATTTTTATAATTTTCAAAATGGCGGCCGTTATAAATTTTTAACGTGGAATATCTTGAAAACCGTTCACTTTACAAAAAATGTACAAGAAACTAAATATTTACCTTTTTTAACGACAGACAAAATGCTTTTTTTTAGTTTCAGTAGGTCAAAGGATAACCGAGTTATCGACAAAAAACATAATTTCTTCGTAATTGTCTACAACAACCAAAGTTAGCCTAAAACCACAATTTTTTTAAATTGAACAATTTGTGTAGTTATTTTTCTAGCGAGCTATCATATTCTACATGCAAAAATAAGTCGAAAATGTAGTATAACAGTTTAGCCGTAATTCGCTTGTAGACAATAATTACCAAGAAATTATGTTTTTTGTCGATAACTCGGTTATCCTTTGACCTAATGAAACTACAAAAAAAGCATTTTGTCTGTCGTTAAAAAAGGACAATATTTTGTTTCTTGTACATTTTTTGTAAAGTTAACGGTTTTCAAGATATTCCACGTTAAAAATTTGTAACGGCCGCCATTTTGAAAATTATAAAAATTAATTCTTTGGGTTTGGTACACTTGTTAATCGTAACATAATAAAATGCTTATTCCAAATTTGAAGTCGATATCTTATCTATTTCCAGAGTTACAGCGAGTTTTTGTAAAAAAAACAAAATGGCGGCTTACGGCTAAACTAAGCCGAAATCGAAAAAATGTTATTCTACATTTTCGACTTATTTTTGCATGTAGAATCTGAATCTGCATAGCCCGCTACGCTTTACTGAATCACCCTGTGTAATGTGAACGATTCACAGATAAAACTATGTTTATTAGATCTAACCTAATTTAAAATGAATTCAGAATTACTTGCTGTTTTTTACTTCCGGATGAACCGAAACTCACAGAAGTGCAGGGGATGATTCATATTATGTCCTTTCTATGTACACACCTTAAACCATATGATTGCGCAACCATAATGATAACGGTTTCAGACTTATGATCCGTGGTTATATTATTTATGGAACAGTTTTATTAAGTTATCTTAATAGAGTATTATTCATTGTAAAATTTATTTTTATGATAATGTTTTTACTACATTTTATTTTTTGAATGCCTTTATATAAGTTTTATGCGTACGGGTCGCTGCGCCCCAGGCAGCGCCCCAGGCAGCGCGGGGGTGATACTTACGCCACTGTTATTATGTAATCTGGGATAGAGAAACAAAAGAAGCACACGCACACAAGACTGCACTATCACAAGTGATGACAAAGTAACGGCGATACTGACCAGCCGTGTTTCGTTATTCAAAATAAATAACCTAAATGGATTTCGATCACATCGGTTGGGTCACATATCATCTGTAATCTAATCAGACTTTAGTCAACGATTTAATTGATCAGAGATATACTGTATACAGATCAGAGCCAGTTAACTAAACTAATTAACAAATGTCCATACAATATTGTAGTACTGTATTTACTGTGTTGGTATGGGAGCCGGGTTGAACAAACCAATTAGTACACATAACTTAACTGTTATCCTTCATCTGATTGTTTTGACAGTTACACTATCCGATAGGAAATCAAAAGGGCTACAAAAAAGATGTCTTGACAATTTTCGTTAAAATGTACGGTTTTGGAGTAAATTAGGCTTGAAATTTTCAAACAGCCGCCATTTTGAAACGCATAATTGGATTTAATCGTTTATTTTTCTTGAGGTATATCATTGTCAGGTTAAACTTCATGCCAAGTTTGAACTCAATCAGTCAAACCGTTCTCTAGATATGAATTATTTTGTACAAAAAACAAAATGGCGGATATCTGGAAAACGAAGCGTTTGTGGACCTATGTTTATATGAACTTTTTTCATTATTTTCACCAGTAGAACACGTCCTGCAATTCTTTTCGTTTCTTCCTGATACACCCTGTATATAATCCAAATACCACTCGCTCACTCATCACGAAATCTCAAAAACCACCGAACGGATTGGAATTAAATTTGGTATGTAGCTTCCTCTAGGGCCCTAGGTGTTCGCTAAGAAAGGTTTTCAAAAAATTCGAAATTTTAGGAGGTTTTGGGGGTCAAATTTACTAAAAAAAAAACCACTGAAAGAATTGGAATACAATTTGGTATGTAGCTTCCTCTAGAACTCTATGTGTTCGCTAAGAAAGGTTTTAAAAAAATTAGAAATATTAGGGGGTTTTGGGGGTCAAAGTTACTAAAAAAAAACCACCGAAAGGATTGGAATACAATTTGGTATGTAGCTTCCTCTAGGACTCTAGGTGTTCGCTAAGAAAGGTTTTCAAAAAATTCGAAATTTTAGGGGGTTTTGGGGGTCAAAGTTACTAAAAAAAAACCACCGAAAGGATTGTAATGAAATTTGGTATGTAGCTTCCTCTAGGGCTCTAGGTGTTCGCTAAGAAAGGTTTTCAAAAAATTCGAAATTTTAGGGGGATTTGGGGGTCAAAGTTACTAAAAAAAAACCACCGAACGGATTGGAATACAATTTGGTACGTAGCTTCCTCTAGGGCACTAGGTGCTCGCTAAGAAAGGTTTTCGAAAAATTCAAAATTTTAAGGGGGTTTGGGGTCAAAGTTACTAAAAATTCCCGTAAGAAGTACATAGTGTAATATATTTATTGATATATTTTTGTTGATGTTATTATACATAACTTTGATTTGTTTATCAGTGTAAAGCCGGATCGTAAAATATACTTAGAAGTGCTACAGTAAGGAATTTGGGTTACCACTAGTTTGCTTTTTTAAATCTGGACACACAATGGGTTCTTGAATAGGGAATTAAAAATGTTTATATTTATTGATATTTGAGTATCCAGAAGACAAATTAACAACGCCAAGTATGTGTTAAAACAATATATTTCCGAAACCATGAAGTTCAACCCATGTACCTACGATATAAATAAATTAGCGTAAGAGGGTTCGCAACACAATGTGATAAATTAGTCAAGGAAACATCCAGAAATACCAAAAGTTGTACATTCCACACTAACAAATCACGGAGAAGAGAACGAATGTTGCACTACCGCATTCCTTCGCCGACCGACTTGGCACCTTTCCAATTCATAACTCAAACATCGAGAACAATCTCGATCTCAGATCATTATCTATATTAATCATTATTTTATGATTAGGCTCGGACGCGAATGAATCGGAAGTGTAGATAATACATTGTGTAGTCTCTTCAATAAACTGAAGGTGTAATTTCGGTCAATAGATTGTTTTCTTGACGACAGAGAGGTTTGTGAGCGTTGTTCACGGATGGAAAGAATTATAGACCTACCGTGTTAAAGGATTGTCCTTAATAAATAGGAAGCTCAATTTTATTTGAACGCGTTGAACTAAAAACCTCGGAATTAACTCTTGATATTTGACAACCCTCTTCTTGGTCGAGTAGTTGTTCGTGTTACAACTTTTTAAGTTTGAAATAAAGGTATGAATAAGATTTTTCTCCGATAGGACCTAACCCCATTACAAATTTCAAGATTATGCTATGCAGATAGATGCACATAAAACAGCTACAGAAATAATCGAATAAGCTGTTGAACCATAAAACATCAACTTTAACTCACCATTAGTAGGCTGAAAAATTTTAAAATTTCAAATTGCTTTCTAAGGCGGTTACGTCGAATCGGGGTTAATATACGCAAAAGGTAATTTAGGTTTAACCCCTTTACTATTTCAAATATAATGGCCGACCATAAAACGGCGTGTAAAAATTTGATTGAAAAACTGTGCAAATTTCACATTCTGGAGGACGTGCATTTCGAAACATTGGGATTCAGAACTTTTTGTAAATTCTAGCAGTCACAGAGTTAAAGCTAGAAAACATGTTGCCAATGTAAAAACTGTAAATTAACAGATATTGTTTTAACGCAGCACAACAGTTTTCTACAACTAACGAGTGTTGCCAAGTCAACGAGCCTTGAACGTTTTACTTTTCTTATACCAGTCGTACAACTGTGTAGGATATTTTTTATCTGAAATACAATTAACCAAATATCATAAATACGTTTTGCCAATGGCTGCCAAAATCTAGTTAGTTGTCGGTAAGTACCGGGTGTCCCACGAAGAGATCCCTATTTTTTAATTGATATGACAGACGTATAGAGAGCGCTACAGACTTGAAATTCTACAGTCGTGACTAACACATATGTAAAACAAATACCCCTGAGTATCAGTTAATTCTGACTGATCCAAACAAAATGGCGGAAAAACAAAAAAACAACAAAATCAGCAATCGTATTTTAAGGGTAAACCTACTTTTATTTAGAATAGGAACAGCTACAGCTGTTTAGACTATTTTAAATCTATCAGCTGACTGCGTGTATCCACAACAATGAACATATTTGGTAATAAACATTGGCATTTTGTTATTAAGTTGTTTTGTAAAGTGTCTTATGTACCATGCCGTTTTCAACTGAGCAAAAAGTGAAATGTTGTTCCTGGGCTATTGCCTTTGAAAATGATTATGAAGCAATAAGGTGTTTTAGGGAAAGGTACCCAGGTGTAGTTCCACCGTCAAGGAAATCTATTCGTAAGTGGAAGACTATCCTACCAGAAACGGGGTCAATACAAAAAAAAATACCATAGATCCTCCAATATAGAAAATGAAGAAATCGTATGTGCTGCTTTCATGGAATCTCCAAATACGCCTAATTCAGTAAGAAAGGTGAAATCTGCTACAGGGATACCAAAGTCATCTGTCCAAAGGTATGACAAAAAGAACAAAATCAAACATTATAAAACTCATTTAGTTCACGGACTGCTTGAAGATGATCCTGACAGACGATTGGAATTTTGTTCGAAAATAATTGAAAAGACTGGCGTAGATAGCAAATGGCATGAAGGAATCGTGTTTTCAGATGAAGCGACATTTTATCGAACAGGAACTGTAAACAGGCATAATTGTCATTACTACAACACAAAAAATCCACATATCTTACAAGAAGAGAAATTAAAATCAACAGGTATAACAGTTTGGGCTGCTGTTACCAAGGATGGTGTTTTGTCGTATGACATATCCCGACAAACAATGACTGGAGAAAGGTATGCATCAGTTTTAAGCAATCACATAGTTCCTCATCTTTCTCAGCCTGAGATGAAAGATGTTTTTTTCCAACAGGATGGAGCTCCTCCGCATTGTGCTAATTTGACCAAAATCTTCCTAACCGTTGGATAGGTCGTGGCAGCAGCTTCATGGACTGGCCCCCAAGGTCTCCAGACTTGACTGTTTGTGACTTTTTTCTGTGGGGCTTTTTGAAGGAGAAGGTTTATTGTCATAATAATGCGACAGACGATGAACTAATGAGGTTGATCGAAGAGGAACTGTTGTTGATACCTCGAGAGTTGTTCAGCAAAGCGTATGACTGTTTTCTATTTCGTTGTCATCAGTGCATTGCGATCGATGGACATCAGTTTGAATAAGGTTTATGGATCAAATAGATTTAATTTATTTATGAGTTACTTATATCTTTAATTCCCTAACGTTGTTTAGTGCTTAGTAAAATCGTTAAAATTCAATAATTATGTTGTAACACTTAAGCAAATACAACTATTTTAACGAAAAGATACTATTTCTTTGATATCCCGCCATTTTGTCCTAATGTGTCAGAATTAACTGATACTCAGGTGTATTTCTTTTACATATGTGTATGTTAGGACTGTTGAGTTTCAGGTTTGTAGTGTGTTCGGTGCATCTAATATATTAATTCAAAAATAGGGACCTCTTCGTGGGACACCCGGTATATTAATTTTAGCTAAACGTATGTGTTTGATTTAACACAGCACAAATGAGACTCCAATCTGTCAGAATGTGAAAGCATAACTTTTGTACATAAAATAATGTAGCCTATTTAAAAAACTCAATAATTAATATTATCCGTCAAAAAAGGACAATTTGTTTGAATAAGATTACAATTTATTTCAGTTATTAACACGTGTCATATATTTTTATCCTGTGTAATAATTGTTTAGCTCTAAATATAATTCAACCTGCACAGTTGGAGAAAAAGTTGTTGATACAGGCCACGCGAGTCGTCATGGCAACCGTATGACTGTTGCTAGGACAACCGAACTCTAATACCTCTGCCATTTAGGTGGGCTAAAACGTAGCGTCCTTTTTTTTACATAATATACACATTTCATTACAGCCACTGACAAACAGTAGATTTATAAAATATTGTCAACTGCTTTACAGAAATTTAGCTTTGCTTGTTTCTAGACGGAGAAATAAAACAAAGGGCATATTTACACTCCGAGTACAAATAAAGTTCGTAGTTACAAATATTTGAACAGAAATTATAATTAATTCTGAAATTTGTTTATTTAATTTACAAAAATAGTATTTAGGATTTTATTTTAGATTTGTATGTATTTCTAAATACATTTTTTTTCAAAACGTGCATAGTAAATACATCACGATTTTTCTGAACCCAAAAACCTTGAACTTTAAAAATAAATGTACAATTTAATATTCTTCTACAACTGTGCAGATCCACGATTTATTGATTTGAAAAATCCTCTATGTAGCTAAAATATACAGGGTAGTATAAATTTTTTTTAAACATTAGTAAATTTTGTAAATAAATTACATAAACGTACACAAGTTTAAACAATGGTTGCCGTTTGACAATGTGAAATTGAACTTTTCGTCCTTCAATATTACAATATTATTTGGTGCTGTTTAGTACTTCAAAGGTTGTTAGAAAAGTTTTGAAATAGTTGCGATGTTTCAGCGAAATAGCACACTGGGCTGTTAAAATTATCGTGGGGGGCTAAACGTGTTGATTCAACGAGTACATTTGTCTTTACTGCTTAAAAATAATAAGTTTTGTTTTTAAAACGCAGCACATATTTTCTTAATTTACATTTTAGTCGTCGGTTATAAAATAGGAAATTAAATTGAAATGCACTACAAATTAACAGGTCTTTTATTATTTCAATAAATAATTTTAATTCTTTTTTTTTAATTAATGGGCGAAATTAATGTTGTATACTCGTCTACTCCCGATCTACCGTAAGTTTTTGTTCCCCAATTTGTATTATAATTAATTAATGTGTTATTGTATTATTTATAAAACATTATTCGTTATTTAGGTTTATGACTTGTCCTTTGACACTTATAGTCCAGTCAATGAATGCATTGTAGAGTGCATGGAATATGCGATAATTTTTGACTTTAGGACTTTGTTAGGAGTAGTTAGGAGGTAAACATACTAAAAGTCCCCACCCCTGGGAGGTGAGCATAAGGCAGGAGGGGGGTGGAAAGGTAAAATCTTTAGGGTTTTCGCTTATATCTCGGAAACGGTGCACTATAGAAAAAAACGTTACAAATAAAAATGAAAGCTAATTACATTTCCTATAAAATATTTTCTGTACGTATTTGTCGAATTCCCAACGGTTTTCGAGATATAAGTTATTGAAAATCGAAAATTTTCGAAAACATCGTGTTTACCTCACTATTTTTGTTAAACATTTGCTTATAATGCCTCCCACGACCGTTTCTCAGAAAACTATTCAGAAACGAAGTTGTAGAGCATTAAATTTTCTTCAATTTTATATCCACTTTTGCCATTTTATCTTCAACCAAACTAAAGTTATAGAATTTCTAAGATGTAGGCTACGCTTAATTTCGATGTTCCTCTAGAAATTAGTATGTCCGAGAGCCTATTGCGTTTTAACTGCTGTAACTTGCTATCATGATGAAGAACAATATCTTAACAATGGAAATAAGGTAATTTAAATTAAAACACAACATTTTGTTACAAATTACTAGGGGAAACACATGCGTGCTCCGCACGCCAACCCCGTTGGAATATTCTATGCACATAATCATGTTGTGTTTTTTTTTATAATAAAGGTGTAGGAATAATAATAACCCGAAAACTAAGACGATAAATAATTTTAAATGTTCAAATCAAATTATTTCGTATATTTATTTTATAACAGCAGTTATAATAAAGGTTAAAAGAACCAGCAAGGCTTTAATAAAAACCTAACCTAAGAGTTAGAAATACGAAAAATAGTTGCTTTAAAGTTTGAAATCAGGCTTTAATGGAAATATTAGAGCAAACAGCTCTTTTTGCCTCTTACTTTATTCAATTGGTTGTTATGGTAATTCATTGGTCTAGGGATAACCTAAGAATTTTTTCCGACTAAATCTACAAATATTGAAATAAAAAATGTGTTTATCAAAATGAATTATAGCTTATGTTACTCAGGGGTAGTAAAGCTTTTTATTAGTAAAAATATTCTTTCAATCGGTTCAGTGGTTCCAGAGATTACCCCATACATACAAATAAACAAACAAACAAACAAATTTTACTTCTTTATAGTATTATAGCATATAGACTAAATGTTTCCACAACCCTCCTGCCTTATGCTCACCTCCCAGGTGTGGGGACATTTAGTATGTTTACCTCCTAACTACTCCTAACAAAGTCCTAAAGTCAAAAATTATCGCATATTCCATGCACTCTACACCCCTCTTTTGAGCACTCGTTGACTGGACTATTATACCTATCCTTCGTTGGGATTTTGTAAATAGGTTTTCTGGAAACCTCCTGACGTTGAATAAACGTCCCTAGATCAGATTTTTCCCATCTTTAAAATAATATAAAGTTATAAAAATAACTTATAAAATAACATTTTTGAGCGTAGCTTACGAATGCGTCAGATGATTTTTATTTTCTTACCACAGAAATTGATGGATTTTAAAAGCTTCAATTTGATGTATCACAAGCCATATGTGTCCATTTACACAATTTTTAAGTTGGAGGAGGTATGAGGGGTACGGAGAGGGTTTGGGATTGTGTAAATACGTTTTCTTAAGTCCCTCCTGATGGCGAATAACAGTCCCGAGATCAGATTTTGTATCTCTTAAAAAAAAAAAAAAAAAAAAAAAAAAAAATAACAGAGGTGATAAGTTTTCCAAAAAAATCACCCTGTACAATACATTTTGTTGTACACTATTAACTGACATTTTCTTCCAAGTAAGACTTAAATTTGGAAAACGGTTGACCCTAAAGGCCATCCATGTAACTTCCCGCTAAGTTTAATTACAACAAACACTATTTTTGGAAATTTTGAACTGCCATAACTTTTGAACGAATCAACCGATTTTTATGCGATTTGCGGTAATCGATGCAGTTTTTTAAGTCCATTGAAAGAACCAACAACAAAAATTTTTCAGAAGAAAAGTTTCGGAGAAATTGAGGAAAAACACTTTTTTTGATTTTCTTTCGTTCACGATATCTCGCGAATGAATCAACCGATTTTTATGCGATTTGCGGCAATCGATGCAGTTTTTCGAGTCCATTGAAAGAATCGACAACAAAAATTTTTCTGATGAAAAATTTCGGAGAAATTGAGAAAAAACACTTTTTTTTATTTTCTTTCGTTCACGATATCTCACGAACGAATTAACCGATTTTGACCGGACTGGTAGCGATCGACGTCGCTTTTCAAGGTTAAAAGCTGATTAGATTTTGGAATTGATCGGTAAAGCCGTTTAAAAGTTATTCCAAAAAAACCTGATTTGAAAATTTTTTATTTCTTAGTTTTTTCGAAATTTCTCAGAACCTACCGGTCCGAATTAGTTGAAATTTTCAGGAAATCTAAGTTTGATGGAACTCTTTAGAACGCCGTTTGGTAGGATCCAATCGGTTAAGCCGTTCAAAAGTTATAAGCGGGTCACATACTTACATACACACACACACACACACACA
>JAGFPH010003256.1:0-12708 GCA_018207615.1 Philaenus spumarius | reverse complement strand
GTCTGTCAGTCTGTCTGTATGTATACACGACCAGAGAGGACACTATTTCCGATTTTCATGAAATTTGGTATGCAGGTACTAAACCCTAATATCTCCAGGCGTTTTTTTCATTTTTTGGAATTTCTAATTTTTAAGGGTAATTTACCCCTAAAAACCCATAAAAAACGACAAAAATGCAAATTTCTCAAAAACGGCTTGAACGATTTTGATCAAATTTTCAGTATTTATAGTGCTTAAGATGCCAAACAAAATGACACCACCCGCTTTTATCAAAACTTCGGCGTTTTATAAATATGGGGAAATGTTTATAAATAAGCAAGTTTGTGTTGTCAATCTAGCATCGCGGCAGCGGCCGCACGGGGTAGCACCATGGTAGCCAGCACGGCCAGTAATTCAAAGGTCGCGCGATCGAATCCCGCCTGGGACAATAATTTTTTTATACGATTGACGTAGGTGGAATATTTTTTTTTTGTTTTGTTCTAAAAAGTAGTAAAAAATAAAATGATTAAAACAATATTATTTTGATTACAGTTGGGAGAAAGTTTGTGTCAGTTAACTGATATCGTTTATTTAGGTTATTACGATTATATGTAGTGCAATACATGTTTATCAATTTGGCAAATTGCAAAGATATTGTTTTTATAGGATTTTATTGGTACACATTTATTATCTGAATGGTATCTTTATAGATACTATTATAGTAAGCATACAAGTATACTGTATTACAATTATTTTAACTACAACCACTCGTTGTTAGCTCTCTGATAATCAATTCAGTTAAAATGTTCAGAACTGTATAAATAAAACCTTGTAAGTCACTCTTTGAAATTCGTTGCGATGAAATTAACCATACGTAGCTAAGTAGACACATTAGTCTATATATAAACTCGAATGGAGTAATATTGTGAAAACTGATTTTAATCCAAATAGACGGTTCAGTGCAATCACAAATAAAATATACGCAGATGTCTAACCGGAATAAGTAAAGTGCACCGTGTTTGGCCAAAACAATTCGTGCTGCTCGCAACAGTGAACGCCTACAGAAAGTAAAGACTCGTTTTCCTTAACTGGGCAACACATCTCATTTGTGTGATCGCGAGGACTATAATGGTTATTCAAAGATTTTTGAATTACAATTTCTAGCATGGCAGTAGATTCTCTTAATATCTATGATCTTTCCTTCGTAGTAAATTTAAAATAATTATCTAAATCAAATCCGGATTTATTTGTACAAATGTAATTCTTTATTAAATATTGTCAGAAAATTTCTCTGACGATGCAAACGCTTTAGGTAATATTAATAAAATATTACGAGCTAGTAGTAACTTCGAGGTTAATTGGATTATGAACCGGGAACGCTGTCAGGGAAATTGGCCAAGCTCGACTTCAGGTTAGTACACGCGTAAACCATAAAAACAGAGAAACGAGGTTTATATACATATATGACGTAAGTGAAGTTAAATTAAATATTCATAAACTAAAAAAAATAAGACTATAAACTCTTTATAAAATCGTTAAGATATGTTTATATACGGTCAGATAAAGTTTTACAATATTCAAAGTGACTGTAACAGTTATTATTTTTGTTCAGTTTAGTGGAAAGAAGGAATTCTTTGTAATTCTCTCAAATATTGTAATAAATTCAACAAAATATTAATAAAATTGTAAAAATCAATAAATATAAAATACTAGCTGACCCGTACGGCGTTGCCCGTGGTGGTTGGTATTTTCAGTCTTTTTAAGGTAATTGTATTCTTTTTAAGTGTTCAGTCAGTGAGTAGTATTATATATATATATATAGATCTTAAATAATAAAAGCACTATTGTCATAATAATAAAAGATCTGAAATTATGATTTTAGTAACTTTGATCCCCCAAACCCCTAGTAAAATTTCGAAATTTTTCGTACCCTTTCTTAGTGAGCACCTATGGCCCTAGAGGAAGCTACATACCAAATTTCATTGCTATCCGTTCGGTAGTTTTGAAGAAATCGTGATTTAATAACTTTGATCCCCAAAAGCCGCCCCTAAAAATTCGAATTTTTTTAAACCCTTTCTTAGCGAGCGCCTATGGCCCTAGAGGAAGCTACATACCAAATTTAATTCCAATCTGTTCGGTAATTTTGGAGAAATCGTGATTTAGTAATTTTTACCGCCCAAACCCTCCTAAAATTTCCAATTTTTTAAAACCCTTTTTTAGTGAACACTTACGGCCCTAGAGGAAGCTACATACCAAATTTAATTCCAATCCGTTCGGCAGTTTTGAAGAAATCGTGATTTAATAACTTTGATCCCTCCAAAACCCCCCTAAAATTTCGAATTTTTTTAAACCCTTTCTTAGTGAGCACCTATGGCCCTAGAGGAAGCTACATACCAAATTTCATTTCAATCCGTTCTTTAGTTTTTGAGAAATCGTGATGAGTGAGTCAGTGAGTGAGTGGAAGAGTGGTATTTCGCTTATATATATATATATATATATACATAGATACAATCTTGAAAAACCCGGAGAACACGTTGATTGGCATGTGTTGAAAAATGATAAGGCTAACTGATTTGCCTGAAAGTGGGGCTTGAAACTTCGTGGTGGTGACAACATTAGAACTTGGTCTAAAGCAGACTAGATCTAAGCAATGTTACAATATATGATATTAATAGTATTTTTATGACTATATTAAAAAAAGTGCACACTTCCAAGAACAAAATAACAATTTATGATAATGTTAGCTAATTGAAAAGTAGGAAATACTGGAGCAAACATTGTTTGTCACAAACTGACCTTGAGACGTTGACAACAATCAGCTGGGCTCATATTTAATAACACATAAATCTTCATGCAAGTGTAATGTAAATGCCAGATGCATTATGCTGTGACGTCACGTTGTTTGTCATAACCGGTCATTATACAGTATTCAAATGTATTTTATAACCGTACATTAGCTAAGCAAACAAGATGGAATAGTGCATCCGCAGGAGTCTCTCAGGTTTAAAAAACAGTATGACGACACAAAACAAAAAAAAATTGGGAAAACGGTTGACCCTAAAGGCCATCCATGTACAGTACGATTTTTTTAACCGTGCCCTCGGCCAAATTGTACTAACCTGAATGATAACGTTAGAAATCGCTCTTGTCTACTCTAGTTTTCTCCACGAAAACTGAGCCGAGCGGCATGAAACAGCGAAAACCGAGCTTCAATAACTCTGACATTTAATACACTTAGCAGCGATGTAAAATTATGAAAATTTTACGGATACGCAGATAAGAACCATACGATTCGTATGATGTAAAAGAAAATCCATTACAAAACCTACTTCATATTTTAAAAATCAATATTACAACAATGTACTTTAATAATGACATGAAATTTTCACACCGCTGGAAAGTTTTTTGTTTGTTGGTCAGAGACAAAGTGTTCGCGAGAAAGTTTTCGATAAAGGTTCAAATTAAATATTTTATTTGAAACATTTGTTCGTTTGACTTACGGTTTGCTCGGTACGGATGTCTGGAGCTATATTCCGGAGAAAACTTCCTGCCTGGGGAGTCTGGCATTTACCTTAACCACACCACAGTATTATTATTCAAATACTCGAACAAGAGACAGGTAGTCTATGACTCATTCAAGTAGTTTTTATTTAAATAATTTTATTCGAATAATTATTCAATCATTTTTGTTTATTCGAAGTTTGTGGAACTGCCTTTACAATTACTCCCCACTACACCGCTAGCCCACCCGTAACTAGTTTGTTGTAACTTCCCGCTAAGTTTAATTACAACAAACACTATTACAACAAATACCAAAAAAACGAAAATTTGTGAATTTTTAAACAACTATAACTTTTGAATGCATCGTTCGATTTTCATTTTTTAAAAAGCATTCTACGCAGTTTTTAAAGCACAAAAAGAAAATGTACAGGTTTATATTGATTGGTTGAGAAATCTGGAAGTTATGTTAAACAAAATACCAAAAAACGAAAATTTGTGAATTTTTAAACAACGACAACTTTTGAATGCGTCGTCCGATTTTCATTTTCAAAAAAGCAGTCGACGCAGTTTTTTAAGCACAAAAAATGTATACATGGTTTTATTATGATTTTTTCGCACGCTTTAAAGTTATTTATTTTTAAAAAACATAAAAATTCAAAAAAAAATTTAGGTTATTTTTTTAAATTTCTTCGGATTGGCTCGGTGGATTAACTCTCAAATCTAATCAGATCTAAGTTTTGATACACCCTTTCGAATGACATGTCGTAGAATTCAATCGGTTGATTCGTTTTTGAGAAACTGTACGACAAAAATTTATTTACACACATACATCCCACACACACACACACACACACGGTCGGACATCTCGGCGGGAATAGTCAGAATGGCTTCCTGGGACCTCAAAACGTGGAGATTTAATGAAAACTCGACTTTCGAAAATCGGACCGAAATCAATAACTTCCCTTTATTGGTAGCGGGAAGTTAAAAAAGATAGGTCAACCGATCTATTAGGCTAATGTGTAAATACTGCATTTGCTAACATTATAAAACTAACACATTTGTGGCTGTATCAACTCCTGTAAAATCGGGTGTACGTCCGTCCGTGAGTAACAAAATAGTGTAGGGCATGGGCAAGGTTATATAGTTTGTTTTATTAGTTAACATATAACATCTGGTTTCGTCCATGTGCTGTAATGCCATCGACAATTATGTGAATCATTTAAGAATATGTTTACAATCTGTAGGTTAAGTTTTGTGTTGTTATTAACTTACAGAAATAATAACGCACATGATGCATCTGATCAGCACAAAACCATTCAACACAAAACTATGCCTATAGTAATATTTTTTGGTTATGTTTGAATGTTCAAACCTGTAAGCGCAATTTTCAATAAGGCATTTAATTTATTCCCAATAAATAAAACGAATAAATCAAACAATACAACCTTGCGCGTTCGCCATACTCTTATAGTAATGTATTAGAAGCTCCTATTTCTTATAATTAATTGTAAGTTCTGTACATTTACCCATGCTGAAAATCCCTAAAGGCATAGATCTGATTATACAGGGTGTCCCCGAACTCTCTAGACTCCTTTTGTGGATATGTTCCTGGGATCCAGACAAACATATTTCACAATATAAACATGGGTCTACGGTGCTTATTTTTTCGTCTGTCTGTCTGTATGTGTTTTTTACAAAATACTTAATATTTTTGGAAGTAGAAAATATATTGAGCTCAAACTTTGTATACCTATTTGTTACGTAGCCTTTTATCACTGTAAAAAAATTAGAACATTATTTTAAATAATTTCAAAATGGCGGCTGTTTATAATTTTCAATGTCAAATATCTCAAAAACAGCAAACTTTACGAAAAAATTACAAGAGACAAACAAAATTACTTTTTTAATGAAAAACACAATGTTTTTTTTATTTTGTCTGTAGCTCAAAGGATAACAGAGATATTGACCAAAAAAAAGAAAATTTTATATCTTGGTAGTTGTAAACAATATCCAGAATTGCTCTAGAAACAAAATATTTTAAAGTTATTATGAGCTAAAATAATAAGTTTTTTGGGTAATGTTCCGAGCACTTTTTGAGCTCATTCCACTAGCAAAAAATAATGAAAAAGTTCATATATTCATAGGTCCGGAAATGCTTTGTTAGAGAGTTAGTTACAGCTGGGGAAAGATCTAACACGTGTTTCAAATTACTCACAGGAACGAATCCCTATTGAAATATGTAGGGCGTTAATTAAGGTGTAAAATTTAATTTAATTTACGTAAAATTAGCAGATAGATTTAATAAAATCGGTTCCTGTTCAGTAACTGCAGTAATTGTTGCGATATTTGACCCAAAACGCATTAAAATATTTTGTTTCTAGGGTAATTCTGGGTATTGTTGACAACCACCAAGAAGTAAAATTTTCCTTTTTTTGTCAATATTTCTGTTATCCTTTAAGCTACAGACAAAATAAAAAAACCATTGTGTTTGTCATTAAAAAAGTAATTTTTTCGTAAAGTAAGCGGTTTTTGAGATATTTGACATTAAAAATTATAAACGGCCGTCATTTTGAAAATATTTAAAATAGTGTTCTAATTTTTTGTACATTGATAAAAGGTTACGCAAAAAATAGGTGTACAAAGTTTGACCTCAATATATTTTCTACTTACAAAAATATTAAGTATTTTGTAAAAAACACATACAGACAGACAGACGAAAAAATAAGCACCATAGACCCATGTTTATACTGTGAAATATGTTTGTCTGGATCCCAGGAACATATCCACAAAAGGGGTCCAGAGAGTTCGGGGACACCCTGTATATAAGTGTTTTGTTTGTAGGTCTGAGCAATTGTTTCTAAAGAACAGAGTAAACATAACGGATTGTAAAAAATATACATTTTCAACGACTTATAACCTACATCAGTTTTACAACAGTTTGAAAATACCTATACATGTACAACGTGATTAGGTTCGTTAATTTAGTATTTTGTTATTACTAAAACGGTATTACACTAAGATATAAACCTTATGGTATACATTTACCAACTTAAAAATCCACTCAGCATAGTTAGGTAGGCCTAGATACAATTTGTTGTTTTTAAATATGTGTTAATCTGCCTGAGATCTTCTACGGGGCTTACCAGTTAGTTGTGAAATAATACAAATATTCTTCTCATTTTACGTTAGTAAATTATTAAACATTTTTAGTATTTGTATACAGACACTTAAGCATTCAAATATATTGACAAAACATACAACAAAAACAGTTTTTATCTTCATACTTAGAAACTATAAATAAATGTTTCGATAGAACTGCATTACATTGTATAGTTATTACATGAGGTGTTTTAAAATTGTTAAAACAAAGAAGGCCATATAATTTAGAGCATATTTTTAATATTTAAAGATAAAATATAAATCCTTAAATTCCTGAAAAGTTGAAAATAAATTTTCACAAATTCGTTTATGTATTTAAACACTTTTTAAAGATAATGGATTATATTGTGACTTAATTGTACAACCTCAATCTGTTTAGAAAAAAGTTGAAATCTCAATCTGTACTGAAATTTATGAGAGTAGGCTACTAGCTGCCCGATCCGGCTTTACACGGATAGACAAATCAAAGTTAAATGTATATTAAAAAATATATACAGGGTGTATAAAAAAAACCTTTCAGGACTTTGGGATATGATTCCTCGTACAAAAAGGAAGAAAAAAGTTTATATAAACATAGGTCCGAAAATGCTTCGTTTTCCACATATCCGCCATTTTGTTTTTTGTACAAAATAATTCATATCTAGGGAACGGTTTGACTGATTGAGCTCAAACTTGGCATGAAGTTTAACCTCACAATGATATATCTCAAGAAAAATAAACGATTAAATCCAATAATTCGTTTTAAAATTTGAAACCTAAATTACTAAAAAAACTGTACATTTTAACAAAAAATGTCAAGACACCTTTTTTGTAGCGCTTTTGATCCCCTATCGGATGGTGTAGCTGTCAAAACAATCGGATGAATGATAATAGGTTATGTGTAATAAATTGGTTTGTTCAACCCGGCATCCTATGCCAACACAGTAAATACTACAATATTGTTTGTACATTTGCTGTCATTATCTTTACCTTAGCTATTATCCTTTTAGGTTTGAAATTTTCAAACAGCCGCCATTTTGAAACTCACTACTGGATTTAATCGCTTATTTTTCTTGAGATATATCGTTGTTAGGTTACACTTCGTGCCAAGTTTGAACTCAATCAATCAAACCGTTCTCTAGATATGAATTATTTTGTAGAAAAAACAAAATGGCGGATATCTCTAAAACGAAGCGTTTTCGAACCTATGTTTATATGAACTTTTTTCTTCCTTTTTGTATGAGGAATCATATCCCAAAGTCCTGAAAGGTTTTTTTTATACACCCTGTATATATCAATAAATAATATATAACATAAATATAATTATAAAATTAATATAATTACCTAATTTATATCCGTCTTGTGACTTTGTTCGTCTTAATTTTAAGACGCGTTTCGGGCCCGCGGTCCCGTCTTCAGTTTATTCTTACTCCGTTGGAGGTCGTTTTATTTTAAATCAAAACACAAACACAAACATGAACATAACACATACCACGCACATAAACAAACTAATCAGTCATCATTTATAAGTTGGTATCACGATGCACACAGTACCTAGCCACGCTCACGCGTCTTAAAATTAAGACGAACAAAGTCACAAGACGGATATAAATTAGGTAATTATATTAATTTTAAAATTATATTTAAATTATCAAAGTGACTTGGATACCACACAATGGAAATTAAATATATAACACTATGTACTTCTTATGGCGATGTTTAGTAACTTTGACCCTCCCCAAACCCTCCCCTAAAATTTCGAATTTTTTGAAAACTTTTCTACAAGCGAGCACCTACATCCCTAAAGGAAGCTACATACCAAATTTCATTCCAATCCATTCTGTGGTTTTTGAGATTTCGTGATGAGTGAGTCAGTGAGTGGTATTTCGATTTTATATATATAGCGTTTAAAAGCGTTGGCGTGAATTAATCCTCTACTGCCTCATGTGACTTCAAAGTAACGATCCAGTAAAACTATGATTCAATATTGATTGAGAATGTTAAATATTCAAAATCAAATATTTACTTGAATAGATTTTTGTTTGTTTGTTCTTACATTCATCATGTTTATAATATTTACGTTTATACCGTCTAAAACGGACTTAGTTGATTCCTATTTCAACCTTTCAAACAAACCGTTCAACAATGACGCAAGAGAAACTGCCGTGTCTATGCAAAGCTGTCGATCTTAGCGAAATAAACAACTACCGCCGCGTCCTGTTATAAGTCAGCTGACTTCCCAGCTTTCAACAACTCACACGCGCGGTTTGATTGCTTTTGTCTCTCGACGGATCGCTATTGCTTAACTTTCCCGAATTCTAAAATCCCTTCAGATGTCGAGGAGGATATACGGCCACATTAGTCACTCGGGACGCCTCGATCGTTTGTCAAGTTTACATTTTAGTTAAAACAAAAACACACAACAGCACTCTCCGCGGCGCCCTTTAAACACGAGTCAATACACCGTCTCGTGCTATATACATATTGTAAATAGTGATTTAAGGCATAATACCGTAGGATGTACATAATTTCATTACACCTCATTTCGTAAACATGACAATTTACGCTAATTCATTTTTGGTTACATTAGTCGAACAAAAAATTATTAATCTATACTTATAAAAGCCAAATACCATTGACTCATTGACTCACTGACTCATCACAGTTTCTCCAAAACCACGAGGCCAACAAACATGAAATTTGGCACTAATACTCTTTATAGGCTCTAGACGCGCACTAAGAAAGGGTTTCCAAAAATTCGAAATTTTAGGGGGGTTTTGGGGGGGGTCAAAGTTACTAAATCACGATTTATCAAAACCTACCGAACGTATTGGAATGAAATTTGGTATGTAGTTTCCTCTAGGGCCATAGATGCTCGCTAAGAAAGGGTTTTAAAAAATTCGAAATTTTAGGGGGGTTTTGGGGGGTCAAAGTTACTAAATCACGATTTATCAAAACCTACTGAACGGATTGGAATGAAATTTGGTTTGTAGTTTCTCCTAGGGCCATAGATGCTCGCTAAGAAAGGGTTTAAAAAAATTCGAAATTTTGGGGGGGTGTGGGGGGGTCAAAGTTGTTAAATCACGATTTCTTCAAAACTACCGAACGGATTGTAATGAAATGTGGTATGTAGCTTCCTCTAGGGCCATATGTGCTCACTAAGAAAGGGTATGAAAAATTTTGAAATTTTAGGAGGGGCTTGGGGGGATCAAAGTTACTACAATCATAATTTCAGATCTTTTATTATTATGACAATAGTGCTTTTATTATTTAAGATCTCTATATATAAAAGCCAAATACCACTCATTGACTGAACACTTAAAAAGAATACAATCACGTTAAAAGGACTGAAAATACCAACCACCACGGGCAACGCCGTACGGGTCAGCTAGTTATTATATAAAACTCAATAAGGTGGATGTTATGTCAGGGAGAAATCATAACATATTTGACTTAGTTTTGTTAATTGTAGTAGAAAACAATGCTTTACTAACAATTTCTTATTTTTGATGTAACGAAATGGCACCGTTAGTGATAATTTGAACAAGTGGGTCAGATGTATTTTAATAATTCCAGTTTGAAATATATTTTGAACAAAGCTTCGCTTAAGTTCGATTAAAAAGAAACGACGCACGAGTTAAAATTTATCAAAATCCTTTCAAATTCCATTAATTTTAAATACAACATTGAAGGTAAATACATCGAATTGAATTATTAATCAAATATTTAGACTTGTTTTTATTTCTTGGGAGGAGTAATTAATGTACAATTATTTTAAAGGTCTTGATGAGACAAACACAACGACATAATAAAAATGAAAAATGGATGATCCTGAAAAAAGTCATGGCTGTTCAAAGTTTTGATATGCTGCATGTTAAATGAGCCTTATTCTAAGTTTAATTTATTTTTACATGTTCCACGTATTATTACACGTTCAACTCTGCAAATTGTTTACGGGTATAAAGAACTACTTGTTTATGCTACAGTTGATTTTTGTACAATGTAAAATAAATTAAACTTGGAATAAGGCTCATTTAACATGCAGCATATCAAAACTTTGAACAGCCATAACTTTTTTCAGGATCATCCATTTTTCATTTTTATTATGTCGTTGTGTTTGTCTCATCAAGACCTTTAAAATGATATGCATAACCCATGCTTACATTTAAGATTTTTCACCGACTCCTGACGGGCCGTCCCCCAGAGGAGGTGAAAAATCAGCCATATTCTAAAAAAGTAGTTTTTTATACCCATAAACAATTTGCAAAGTTTCAATTGTGTAAGTGGAACCTGGAAAAAGATATTGAACTTGGAAAAAGATATTGGGTTGTTCCGGGATTTTTTGCCACCCCTGTATATTTAAATTACCTGCCCCACAATTAATAGTAAAGTATTTACGTACCACAATTAATATTAAAATAAGTGTATATATTTAAGAGGGTTGCCTTCACAAAATTAATAGTAAAGCATTTACACAAGGTGTCTTTTTTAAATGGGCCACCATTGGTATCTTGTAAACTATACATCTCACAGCACTATAACTTTAAATGGGGAACCTTTCCTTGTTTTTGGAGAAATATATTTGTAAATGGCCGCCATTTTCCAATATGGCAGTCAACTTTAGAATTTCTTAAGGACCACCCTCTAGATGTATTTTATGATTTTGGATTTTTACAAGTTATTTTAAGGCTTTTTTCATTTATGTTTTTTGATTCGGCGCTTTAACAATTTAAAAGTTAGAGGGGTATACAGTTTTAAAAACACTTAAACTGAGTGGAAAATATTTTTTATGGAAACGTTTTGAACCAATTGAATGCTCTAAACACTAATAAAAGATTGTTTATATAAACAAACTACTTTTTAAAATTAACAAATATGTTTTGTTATTATTTTTTTAAAACCATACTACAAACCATACTTTAAATTAAGTGACAAAACTACAAAAAGTTCAGTATTAGCTGATTCAGAATCCTGTAAAATCCAAAACGATCATACAATATAGTATTCCATATAAAATTTGAAAGTTGACCACCATTTTGAAAAATGGCGGCCATTTACAAAAAGGTTAGCTACATATTTTTAATTTCTCAAAAAACAATGAAAGGTCCCCTATTTAAAGTTAGCGGTCAGATAGCAATGGTGATCCATTTAAATAAGCGTGTTAAAAAGACTCTGTGTATGTTATTTTCGGGACTAACAGAAAGACGGACAAACAACCGAGTCATTCTATTTGGGTTCGGTTTTTCCTTTAGGCAAGGCAGCATTAAAAAGTTATTGGTTGCATAAATACTAAACAAGTAAAAAAAAAACTATTTATTTTACAATTAATTATCTATAAACAGATATTGTTAAATTTATAATCTAAGATAAAATCTGATACTAATAACACTTGCAAACAACAAACATTTTAAATGCTCAGTTAATACTTTCACTTGTATTATTTCAGAATGAAGCAAGTTCTCCTGGAAGATGTTAAAGGTCGCGGGCAGTGTCCCCAGGCTGTTGAGACATGTTTGAATCGACACTGAGGGCGTAGCGTACAATTAGTGACATCAAGGATGCTATAAATATCAAATTCTTCCTGTATATACAGTTGGCAACAATTACTCATAACACATGTTGGTAACGATTTGATATATCGCTTGAATAAAACTACAAGTATCTTTAATAACTTGTATGATTCAATATTATTATCATACACGGCCTATAGAGGTAAATCAAACATGTCAAAAAAGCTGATCTTTAAAAATGTTTTCGTTTTTTTCCGTTATAAAAAAAATGTATATACTTTTACATAGTAAATGTACTTAAAACAAAATTGTATACAATAAATGACTATTAATTTAGATTTGTTGTTTTCATGAATATAAACTTGAAAGTAAAACCAAGACAAATATATTTATTTTTTCGAAAGTATAAAACGCATTCTTACAGAAAATATGCAATATTTGGAGTTAAATCAAAATTTTGAGTTCTTCTAAATAAAACACAAAAAACTTCCACTCATTTTGGAAGTTTTTATAACTAAATCGTATTTCATTTTAAAAGTGTTCAATATAAATAAAATAATAAACAACACATGTGCTTGAA
>JAGFPH010003255.1:113966-149312 GCA_018207615.1 Philaenus spumarius | reverse complement strand
TACCAGCTGACATCGAAAGTAGCTACTTTCGGTACGGAGTGATGAAAACTTTTTTTTTATGTTAATATACATACTTTAAGGTACTTATAAAAACAAAATCAGCCGTATTGCAAATTACTGTTAGTTGTAACCTACACCGACTGGGCTAATATTTTATACTTTTTGTTTGCTTAACAATGTTTAAACAAATCAAAAGTTAAAAAAATATTGGTTTGTAATGGTTTATCCAGTGTAGCCTTGCAATCATCTATTATAAGTAAAATATAATTGGATTAAGGCTAAAATATAACAATGCGTTTAAAACCATAGTAGGCGTAATTATAAATCGGCTAAAAGCTAACATAGCTAAATTAAATGATAATTTTATTTAGGTATAGGCCTATATTATTTCTAAATATATTCAGCGAGTTAATATTTTCAACTGTTTCTTATTACTGGTTTGTCTATTCCCGAAAAAAAGTTTTAATATTTCACAGCTTATATATATATTTAAGACTGTCTGGGTTTATTCAAGGAAATTTTCTTCTTTCTAAAACAAAAGCTATACTGAACCGTAGTTTTGTCCGCGCGCATTATTCTTCCATAAGAGCTCATGTTAATTCGGCACAACAATGGGTTGTATAGAACGCAACATTAAGGGGAATTTTTCTTGTTCTCACAAACATGCGGTTTTTAACTATACATTTTTCCTTTAAGATATGAACTAACCATACACATAGTACGTAAAAGATGTTATCAGGTACGGGGAGAAAGTATGTAAATATAGATTGCCTTTCTTTTGTGAATAATATTTAACTTTTACAAATGTATGTTAAAGAGAAGTAATTATTTGTTTGGTTTTTATGAAATATGCTGTAAATATAAATTGCCTTTCTTCTGCCAATAATGTTTACCTTTTAGTAATGTAAATAGTAATGTAAAATATTTTAAAGCTGCAATTATTTGTTTATTTTGTACGTAATTTGCTGTAAACATAGATTGCCTTTCTTTGGAAATAATATTTAACTTTTACAAATGTATATGTTAAAGAGAAGTAATTTTTGTTTTTGTTTTTATGTAATATGCTGTAAATATAGATTGCCTTTCTTCTGCCAATAATGTTTACCTTCTAGTAATGTAAATAGTAATGTAAAATAAATTAAAGCTGCAATTATTTGTTTATTTTGTACGTAATTTGCTGTAAACATAGATTGCCTTTCTTTTGCGAATAATATTTAACTTTTACAAATGTATATTTTATGTTAAAGAGAAGTAATTATTTGTTTGGTTTTTATGAAATATGCTGTAAATATAAATTGCCTTTCTTCTGCCAATAATGTTTACCTTTTAGTAATGTAAAAAGTAATGTAAAATATTTTAAAGCTGCAAATATTGGTTTGTTTTGTACGTAATTTGCTGTAAACGTAGATTGCCTTTCTTTTGGCAATGACAAGTAACTTTTACTAATGTAAGTATTTTAAAGCAGAAATTATTTGTTTGTTTTGCATGTAATTTGCTGTAAATATAAATTGCCTTTCTTACTTTCTATTTACAATGATTTATAAACTTTCAAAATGTATATATTTTAAAGTTGTATTCATTGATTTATTTCGTATTTAATTAAATGTAAATATAGAATGTCTTTGTTTTGCCTACTGAAATATGCATTCTTAACGTGTAATTTGTATTTTAAAAAGAATTTTAACGATCATGTCCATAAACATTTATAACATTTTCTGAATTACAGTGGGTTATATTGTAGTTTAGTAGAAATGTGTAATTTGTTTGACATAGACATTAAATTTGCAGTTGTGTAATTGTAATTTTGTTTTTTCAGTCATAATTGAAATTATAAAAATAAATCATTGTGCTTTCAACTTGATGATTTGAGTATTTTTTTAGAACCAATAATAGTTTACAAAAATACGGTTTTTATATTAGCACAAACTGAGATGTTGAGTTTGCTTTATTTTAGACAATTATTTTTTTATTAATCTCATAATATTTTAACTTTCATTAATCATTGTTTTTTACGTTAAATATATTGTTTCCATTATGGACAATTTCAAGAGTCTGTGCAGCCTTATCGCAATATTGGATCTTTGTTAAATGCAAAGCGGAAGCAGTCGGAATTACTTTATTTTTGGCTTAAATTATATCTGTCGGCCTATTTAATCCTTATGGGGCAAAATCCAACTTGGAGCTATATAGTCCTACAGAATTTTGACACTTCGATATTATCTACTGGGGTTGGACCAGTTGGGGGTGAAAGAGAAAGTTGTTCGTGTGTGTTGGCGAGAGAGACAGATATATTCGCCGCTCGGCTGATGCATCGAAATTAAAAACCTTCCAATTCATTCCTCACTCTCGGTCTCGGCAGCCCGCAAAAAGACTGGTGGTGCTCGGAGTGAATTTTTGGTAAACTACCAACTACTGTTCCCTTTTAGTGCATAAGGTTTCGCTTCTTATAGTGTTAAGTATTCATTGCCGAAGACCTCAGTGTAAAACCTGCTTGTAGATTGGCAGCACCTAGCCTTGAATCAAAGTTCCATGACTTTGAAAACACTTTTCGTTTTGTTTTTTGGAACGATATTTTGGAAAGAGTTGACAAATGTTCAAGTTACTTGAAAAGTGAAACAATCAACCTTGATTCAGGAATAAAACAACTAACAACGATGGAGTGTTATCTGCAGGTAAAAAGGAACGACTTTGATTCATATTATGAACAGTTAGCATTGTCCATTGCAAAATGTAAATCTAACAATTACACACGGTTAAGAAAGAGACAAGTTTTTACAGATGAAACCCATGGCATTGAAGGTGATCTCGATGCAAGAAATGCTTTCAAAATTAACGTGTTTCTAAAGATCGACTCACTAATAGCTAACTTAGCAGCCAGGAAAAAAGCCTATGAAGTAGTATCATCAAGATTTCAGGTGTTGCCATTGTTATTAAATCCGTCTTCGGACTCACCCGAGATTAAAAAAACCGCTACAAAACTTCACACAGTATACTCAGAAGATGTTACATCTGACTTTTTAAATGAAAGTGTTCATTTTAAAATGTTCATTGAGCTTGAAACGTTCAAAAACTTAACTGAAATGTATTTGTACATCAAAGAAAACAACTTAGCTTCCACATTCCCCAATCTTTCAACTGTTGTTAAATTGTTCCTGACGTTGCCAGTGACAAACTGCAGTGGGGAAAGAAGTTTTTAAATTCTTTCAAGAGTGAAAAATCCTAAAAGAGCAACTTTACTGAACAGCAAGTTGAAATCTTTGGTTTTATTGTGTTCTGAAAAAGACATAACACAAAAAACTAAGTTGTTACAGAGTTCGTGAAGAAAAAATCAAGAAAAAGGTCTATGTAGTTATGTAAACAAAAGGTTTTCAATAAAAGTATAGACAATAATTATATTACACGCTATTAACTTACTGTAATTCATTTCATCAAAAATTTGACATTTTTCTTAGTTTCAAATGTTAATAACAAGCTGCCGAAGTCATATATTTTAAGGTTAATGTTTATATTGTTTATTTAATATTGTTCATTTAATATTGTTCATTTCGTTTGTTTTTCTTTTTGATAATAAAATTTATAAAAAATGTTTAATCCACATTTTTTGTGTTTATGTATTAAAAACAAATTAGTTTTACACTTAAAAAATTAGAAATTCACAAACTGGTACCTTTAAAATTATGTTCATGTATGTTTACAGTTTACACTAAATACTTAGTTATAAAAAATTAATCGTATTTTAAAAAAAAGAATATTAGAGTACTAATTTTTTTTAAACTTCCCGCTACCAATAAAGGGAAGTTATTGATTTCGGTCCGATTTTCGAAAGTCGAGTTTTCATTAAATCTCCACGTTTTGAGGTCCCAGGAAGCCATTCTGACTATTCCCGCCGAGGTGTCCGACCGTGTGTGTGTGTGTGTGTGTGTGTGTGTGTGTGGATGTATGTGTGTAAATAAATTTTTGTCGTACTGTTTCTCAAAAACGAATCAACCGATTGAATTCTACGACATGTCATTCGAAAGGGTGTATCAAAACTTAGATCTGATTAGATTTGAGAGTTAATCCATCGAGCCAATCCGAAGAAATTTAAAAAAATAACCTAAATTTTTTTTGGAATTTTTATGTTTTTTAAAAATAACTTTAAAGCGTGCGAAAAAATCACTATAAAACCATGTATACATTTTTTGCGCTTAAAACACTGCGTCGACTGCTTTTTTGAAAATGAAAATCGGACGACGCATTCAAAAGTTATCGTTGTTTAAAAATTCACAAATTTTAGTTTTTTGGTATTTTTTGGTATTTTTTTAACATATCTTCCAGATTTCTCAACTAATCAATATAAACTTGTACATTTTCTTTTTGTGCTTTAAAAACTGCGTAGAATGCTTTTTTAAAAATGAAAATCGAACGACGCGTTCAAAAGTTATTGTTGTTTAAAAATTCACAAATTTTCGTTTTTTGGTATTTTAACAAATAAACTCATTTTTAAGCGATTAAAATTCAAACTAAGCGGGAAGTTCTAGGGTTGGCCTGCACGGTCAACCAATTTCCAGATTTTGTATCAACAGTACACACAACATTTCAGGTTAATACCTAATACGTTATTTTTACAACAGTATATGGTATCTGCCCACCATTATTGGGGTAACCCAACAATACTATTAAGGAATCACAAATATTTCAATCATTTTTTGTGTTAGGGGGACGGTTATAAAAGGTTTTGCCCAGGGTGCAGCTTAGCCTAAATCGGGGCCTGGTAATATTACTGAAGAAAGTATACAAATATTACTTTAAAATACTCATTAAAATGTTTTATATCATTCAAAATAAGCAACCTCACTTTCAACAGATTTAGGAATGTCTTAAATGTTGCACTTTGCTTAATATTTTTTGGAATCATGTTAAACATTCTAGGCGCAACAAATGGGTGTATAAAATTTAGTATATGCAGTAGAGCTAGGTTTTTGAAATGAACAAAATTTACGGTTTCTTAAGCATGCTCTATATTGATTTTTTAAAACAGGTCTACTTCCACTACGTATATAAAAAATCTTTAGGACTTTGTATACATATAAAAACGGCAAAGAATGTTGATATTTAGTATGATTGGTATTGGTGATAGTGCAAATATACTTTTTTTTGAAAAGATATTACTGGTTTCAAAGTAGCTGAATATTTTCCACCCAGTTCTGAGCAAAGCTTATAGCTACAGTACTGAGAGCTGAGTAAGGGAGTAACAGACATACGTGATTTATTTTGCGGGTAAAAACTAGGTTTTTTCTCGATATTTCAAGTGGTAAGAACAAACGGTTCAACTGTACTCTACTATAACCCCAGATTGTTGTTATATTTGTTTAAAATATAATTAACCACAGCTCATATTTTTATTCATACAAAAGAAAGTATAGACGAATTAAAGGAGAATGTTAACATGAACATAAACACAATCGATAACAAATCGCTTGTTATCAATCTTGTTCTTAACACTCAGCTGACTTGTGATTTTATGTACACCTGGTGCGCCACTGGCGCCTATGACACTATTTGACTCAAAAACTTTGAGCAGACGGCTCCGCATCAGCTATCCAAAAATACAACCTTGGTCAGCCCACACTCACAAGAGGCCGAGTCCTCGTTTTTTTTTAAATTCGTGAATTGAGCTAAATAAAAGTATTTTTTCTTCATTCAAATTTGCCGACCCTTAAAATTTTCCACCCTGGGCTGCATCCCCTATAGCCTCCCCTAAATCCACCACTGTACAAATATATCGAATTGTAAGAGATATATTGAATCCAAAATGTGCTGTTTCATTGGTTTAAAACTGTCCAATTGCAAGGGTTTACAGAAACCTTTATATTGTTGAAACTATAAGAGTAACGTCTAATTGGAACTCAGTTTTAGAAAATTCAAATATTGACGAATCCAAAAGTATCTTTATATTATTGTCAAAATATTTCTGTCTAAGCCTAAGAGAAGGGACATATTTGTGTAATTTCTTATTGCTTTCTTGCGCGACATCAATTGATTGTAGAAAACTACAATTTTAAAACGATACTTACATATGAAAATATACGTTTTAGAATAATTTGTAAATACAAAAATTAAAGTTAAATCATTTCCTTTCCAACGGTTTTTGTTTTATTGCGATGGGTGAAATATTCAATACAATCAGACGTTACAAAAGTGCTGTCTTGGTTCACTTGTTTTAATCTCCTCCACTTGGACACCCATCAAAAAGTGAAAAGACAATTTTTCCGAGACTTTTTGATTTATTATAAATTTAGGGGTAGTTTCACCCTCTCAGGGGGTGAAAAAAACAGGCAGTCGTTTGACTGCCGTCAGAAGTGAAAACATTTTAGCTTCAAATAGTTAACTTTATTTTCGAGTTGTTAAGAAGTATTTTTAATCAATGTATTATTGTTGTAATAGGATCTTAAATAATTGCGGAGATGCGACGGAGTCTTAAATAATTGTGGAGTTAAGATAGAGTCTTAAATATTTGCAAAGATGCGATGGAGCCTTAAATAATTGCTTAGAAGTGACGGAGACAGATATACAAAATTTTCACTTACTTACCTAAACTAAGTCTTTTACGACATCTAAGAAATTTTTTACGTATTTACATGAACGATGCCCTGTACGAAAGCTGTAACAAGTTTCCCTTATTTACCTGACTAAAGACGGGTACAATAGCAATACAAAATTTGGTATGACAATTATAAACACCTGTTACTTATTTACATGACCGAAGTCGGGTACGACAGCTGTAAAAAGTTTTCCTTACTTACCTGACCAAAGACGAGTACAACAGCTATAAAAAAATTGTATGGCAAATATAAACATCTGTTCCTTATTTACATGACCGAAACCATATACGACAGCTGTAATAAGTTTTCCTTACTTACCTGACTGAAGCCGGGCACGACAGCTATAAAAAGTTTGACTTATTTACTTGAACTAAGCCTGGTACGACAGTTAAAGAAAATGTGTTCCTTATTTACCTGACCGAATACTGGTATGACAGCTATAAAAAGTTTCACTTACCGTATTTACCTGAACTAAGTCTTTTACGACATTTATAAATTATTTAATTCATGTATGTCAAATATAACCATCTGTTTCTTATTTACATGTCCGAAGTCGGGTACGAAAGCTGTAATAAGTTTTCCTTATTTATCTGACCGAAGACGGGTACAACAGCTATACAACATGAACGATGCCGGGTATGACAGCTGTAACAAGTTTCCCTTATTTACCTGAACAAAGACGGGTACATAAGCAATAAAAATTTGGTATGACAAAATATAAACATCTGTTCCTTATTTACATGACCGAAGTCAGGTACGAAAGCTGTAATAACATTTCCTAATTTACCTGGCCGAAGACAAGTACAACAGCTATAAAAAAATGGTGTGACAAATATAAATATCTCTGCTCCTTATTTACATCACCAAAGCAGGGTGCGACAGCTGTAATAAGTTTTCCTTATTTACCTGATCGAAGCCGGGCACGACAGCTATAATAAGTTTTACTTATTTATTTAAACTAAGACTGGTACGAAAGTTAAAAAAAATGTGTTCCTTATTTACCTGACCCGGGTACGAAAGCTATAAAAAAGTTTCACTTATTTACCTGAACTAAGTCTGGTACGACATCTATAAATTATTTGATTTAACTTATGTATGTCAAATATAACCATCTGTTCCTTATTTACATGACCGAAGTTGGGTACGACAGCTGTAATAATTTACAACTGACTTTTCCTAATTTACCTGGCTGAAGATGGGTACAACAGCTATAAAAAAATGGTGTGACAAATATAAATATATGTTCCTTATTTACATGACCAAAGCTGGGTAAGACAGCTGTAATAAGTTTTTCTTATTTACCTGAACTAAGCCTGGTACGACAGCTAAAGAAAAGTGCCCAACGTGGCTGTATTATATATTATTAGTACATCCCCTTGAAAAATCACACATCAGAAATACAGTACATCATTAATTTATACAAACTACTATTTAAACAACACTTGAACACTTTATCTAGGCCTACCTAACTATGCAGACAGGGAATTTTTAAGTCGGTAAATGTGTACATTTATAAGGACTATAAAACTGTAGGAATATTTGTTAAGATTTTGTGTTTATTATTATAATTATTTAAAGAAAGATAAAAATATTATCTTTTAATTGCCTTTTATTTTATATTAATAGATCAAACGATTTAGAAGTTATTAATATTATTATAGTGAGGAAATTAATAGTCCAATACATACATATATGTTTATATGTTACACGAAGATGTACGAATGTTTTCGAAGTTTTACAAATGAGTAGGCCTACTGTATCTCTTTTTTAAATTTGTATAACTAAATATATTGATAATAAAAGGTTGTATTTATATTATTCATTTTATAACCTCAAAGCAAATCTTATAACGTATTATAGAGTACATTAAAACATATTATTTAAACAAATCTACTTCACAAGACTTAGGCTATATTATTGATTGAAGTTGTAAACATAACCCCAAAGTATAATCTATGCTAGGTTTTGTTTGCGTATTAGATGATGGGTGAAATCAGCTGTTATATTCATTATTAAGTTAAAAGACTAGGTATTTCTTCTTTAAATTTGTATAAACGAATATTTTGATGATAAAAGGTTATATACAGTTTATAACCTCAAAGCAAATATTATAACATACCGTACACTAGTTCTATAACTCATATTTAATAAAATCAACTTCACAAGAAATTATAACGATTGAAGTTGTAAACATAACCTCAAACTATAATATACACTTGGTTTACAGATGATACGTGAAATCAGCTGTTATATTAAATGTTACTCGTACATACATTCGCTTTTATAGAAGTTGATACTGCCCTGCTAAGGAAAAAAGCCTTAACTCCAAAAATAAAAAAAATTAGTTATGTCTATATTATGGTTCAGAGTGTGGTTTTACACCTTTTTTTGAAGTAAAAATGCCGTAACTCCACTCTTTCTATGAGAAAAAACGCTAAGGAAATATGCCTTAAGTCCTAAAATGAGGAGAACACTAAGAAAGAAAGCCTTATGTACTACTTTTGAAGGAAAAACACCTCAAGTACATCACAAATTAGGACATACGATTTTCTTTCTTAGCAAAACATAATTTTAAGAAAAAGTTAACTAAACCTTAACTCCAAACAAGAAGAAAGAAAGCCTCAACTCCAGTCCTGACCTGTACTTAAGGTTTTCTTTCTTCTTTCTGTTCAAATATATTTGGACTTGAGGTTTTATTCTCTCTGATTGGTGATATTTTACTGCATACAAATAAAGGCTAGATTGATTTGTGATTATTTTGTATTAATAACAGATTATTATTTATTATGTAATAAATAACTGTTTTCTTATTATTGTTATGTAGACCTAGGTGTGTTTTACCTTAAATGCATTCCAGCAGCGCTGATCAATTACCCGTATTTAACTACTTTATTAAACCTTTTCATTGAATTTAGATTTAACCCTTTCAGTCCCAGGCATTTTCTCCGAATTTGAAAGGATTTCATAAAAAAGCTGTATTTTTGTATTTGATAAGATATCATCATGATTTTTGAATTTTTTTCTTCTAATAGACCTAAATAAGATTTTCTACTATAAATTTTTTTCTAACATACCAACAAATTTAGAAAAAAATAAGATTACAAACCACAACAAAAAGTTTTTTATAAAATTTCCTGTTTGTATAAAGAAAACAGATAGAGAAAAACTATATTACTTGAAAACTTGCATATCACTTTAAAACACATTTTGTTGTATACTTATGTTAAAAATTTTGGGTCAATATCTTGCTAAATACATATAGGGGAACACTACTTTCATTCATCCTCAAATTTACATCGATTTTGTATATACTATATAATATGTGAAACGGAAAAAAATATTCATTCATAGTAGATTGATGTAAAATATTAACAAAAATAATAATTTTTGTTTTTTAATGATTTTTCCGAACGTCCGAAAAATCGGACGTCGGAAGCCAAAGGGTTAAAGTAGATATTCCTAAACTGTTACACTTAAAAATGTTTTGACATGCATCTATGTTTAAATATAGATTTATTATTAAGGAATTAATAAATAGTACATGCAACATGTTATTATTCATTCAACTGAAGTGGAGATAAGCTTTTTTCTTTTATTAAAACTAATTATTTTTTAAGAAGAAAGACCTTAAGTCCTATTTGTTCCATAAATTAAATAAAAAATTGTTTTTTTTCTCTTTAAAATATAAATTATGATATTACTGAATATTTATATATATACGTTAACAGAATTTAAAATAATAATTCCTTATAAAATAATATGATTCACGTTTTCCTTAATATCTCAATTTCAGTTCTGACGGAGTTAAGGCTTTCCTCCTTAAGAGGGCAGGATAGACTTCAAGTGGTGACGGTGATGGTAACGGTAACGTCCCTTGAGTTCAATGATTTTTCCTCACGCAAAAGTGTCTAACTCGCCTAAAGAAGTTTTCACTTAAAAAATGTTCTATTATTGCTCTCCAAAGATGTTCATCAGAAATAACGAGAAAGAAAATAGGCTTTAATTTCAGGTCATTTTATCTGCTTTCCCTGAACTTGAACACAATTTGGGGGTAGTTTTCACCCCAAGGTGTTAAAACTACTTCAGATAATCTCACGACCCCGTTCATTTCATCTCACACCAAAAAGTAGAAGAAACATTTTATTTTCCATCATTTGCTAACTTTTCGTCTCATTAGGGGTGGGTTCACCCCCTACGGCGAACCCTTGTGGTGCATTTCTTGGTCGGTTTCTATGGGGCTACATACTAAATTTCTAAATCCTCATAATTTGTGCATTCCATAGCATTATTTGGAGGTGGCATAAACGTTGTTGTGAAAAAACTCCTAAAAAGGGTGTTTTTTTTTGCACTTTTAGGTGTGACGCCGGAATTTTAGAGCCGCGAGACCCCGATTTTCGGAATCGGCGAACCAAAAAACATACAGTACAAGTGATGTGGTCCGGGAAGCATTTCCTGAGGTCATACTTGCGTTTTAAGTGGACGTTTTAAGTATACGAACCTAAATAAAACCGGACCAGGATTACAGTTTTGACAAAGTAACAGCATTAACACGTTCGCTAACAAGCAGCTCATAAATGAGCCAGGCAGTCCATCTTCACAGACCACTGATAAAATAAAATATTTTTGTGAATTATATAAGAGCCATTTTATTACTTAGATTGTATACATGAGTTTAGATAGTATTTATTATTACTATTCTGTAAATCTGCTGTCTCATATTTGTGCCACTTATATAATATTACCAGTTTACAACCCAATTAATATGAATTCAACACAATTTTTCAAATATTTATTATACAAATTTAGGTTAGTTTCTGGTTAAAACGGCAAGCCACAGGGAGTCAGCTGCAATTCAGCTGTAAGGAACAGTAATAGCAATTGCACAACACTATAAAATGAAAACAAATATTAACTAAGCTAGAGACCAACCGTTCCATATCATCTGGATCCTTGGAGGCTGCTACTATAATTTCAAGTCACTAAAATATACCAGTTGTTCACAATGGGCCTTAGAGTGTTGTTGTGACACTGTCCCAAAAATATGAGTCACTGGTCTATTTTGATGGGACTAACCGGCTCAAATTTGAGTCGCTGGTCTATGGAGGTAGACTGGGCGACTTATTTGTGAGTCGGCTGGGATATTTTGAAAGACCAATTTTTTAATGGTGTAGCGAACGTGTAGCGAAATATTAATGATTATGTTTAGTTTAGTTTATTTTGCGGACCTTAAATCTTAAATATACACTAAAACTGCATCTTTATTTTATAACTCATTTAATAAATTTGTATATAGTGTGTGGCTTTGCGATCAGACAGTTAATTGTTACTGTTAGGCTAAATTCGTAAACTAAATTTGTCTGTATTTTATAATTCCATTATTTAACATTTGTATATGCCAAGGTTCGTAGCGGGCAATCTTCAATATAAACTATTCATTTTTCTGAATTGTATAGGTCATTTATACCGGTTTGCCATCACTTTCAAAGAATTGTGTCGGTTTAAACAGTGTTCCAAGATATTGCCAACATGATCCTTCCAATGCAATTTCTCGATCAGTTTGACTCCCAAAAGTTTGGGCAGATTATTATATTGCAAGGCTATGTTATTGATAATCACTTGCAGCACAAAATTCACATGCATGTATCGTCGAGTGAAGAGGCGCTTACAGTCTTTGACTTGAAGATTTTCAGCGAACAATAATTCTCACATTATTTGTGTAATTGATCCAGTACTAATTCAACACATTCATCCGCTCTAACTAGTTCAACATTTGAGCTCCAGATGGTCATATCTACTAATATCATACTCTTTACTTCTAGAGGAAAGTTTACTTTTATACCAATCAATGCAATACTGAATAAAGTCGTGTTTTACCCTGTAGTAGTTCATTTTCAATCTTCACTGTTTCAGATTTAAGGTCATTAACTCAGCATATAATACAGCAGTTATCAAAAAAATTTAGATTCAGGGACTACAACGTATTTTCTTTCATATTCAATTTTATACGCAAGTAAAATCGTTGTGTGGGGAACTTTATTAAAAGCTGCCTTATATTCAATCATTTATTCCACTGTGGATTTCATTTGTTTAAAGTCATCATATATTTGATTGGTCAAGTAATAGAAGATCGTCATTAGTACTTCTCTATCGGTGGTATCCAAATCGTTAGTTATATAACTAACACCCTGACTCCACCCTCCAAGAAATCCTATTGTTGACCAGCCTCTCCATAAGTTTACCCAGGTGATATTGGATGGTATGCTCTCACATTGGTAGAATCTTTTCCTGGTGTCAACAGAGGTACAACTGCAACTTTTCTTGTATGTGGGATCCTTCCGGTCTGCCAAATACTGTTAAAAAGTTAATGTTTTCCAAAAGATGAGAGGAACAATAATTCAACATGTCATTTTGGATGCCATCTTCACCTGGGGCTGAGCAGTGGGTCTGAGAGATGGCTTCTACAAGTTCAGTCATTGAAAATTCTTTGAAAATATATCCGTGTTACAACGAATTTTTATTGAAATTAAAAAAATATTATTTTCTAAAAAAATTTAATTGTTATTATTTAGTATTACGTTTTTACTTGTTCATTTTAAATTTATTAGTCCCAAGAAAAACCTATAATATAGTCCCAAACAACCTATATTAATATATGTGTAAGGTATGTAGAGGATTTCAGCTTAAATAGTAGGCCTACTGTAGTTCGTAGAATAATATTATAGTTTTTAGCACATTGTCATTGTTTTCTCGCAAGAGTGCTAGCCAGTTAGTGTTATTCGAGGTTGCACTCAGTGCACATCAAATGGACTTGAATAATTAAAATAAGTTTTAAAGTTATATTAAAATCTTATTAAATTACAAAAAAGTGTTTTTTTAAAAAGGAACATCCTCGAAACCAAACCATAACTGGCGCAGTAGGTATGACGTATTGGGAAAATTAGTGCATATAATTTTTCTTCAGTTTCAATTGATTAACCGAAATTTCGACAGATCGTCCACGATAATGTATACTATCAAGAAGGATCGACAGCTGAATTTAGTAAGTGTACATTATTAAATTTAGTACAAGCAATCAACAAAGTGAATAGTTGCAAATGTAGAGCGGATAACTACAAAAGAAATGAATTGAAAATTGTGAGAAGTGAGTGAAGTGAGACGTGCTCCAGAAAAGACGAAAATAAAATAAACCTAATTGTAAGTAAACCTGTTAAGTATTTATATAATTATATTGTTAGGATTATTTGTTTATTAATTTTAAATTAGAATCAAGCAATTGAATTAAAATAATCTTTTTATCTTTAATTTTAATTTAATTTGTATAACAATAAGCATAACAATGGCTGGGTACCCCAACAGTAAAAAAAGAATACTTAGACATGATACCGGAATTTAACAGGAAACCGACTATGCTCAATCAATTTATTACAATAAGTGACAAAATAGTTAACAAATTCTTTGTAACTAGTAATGTAAAAGATTTTCAAAATGAATACATTTTCTCGTCAATATTAGCAAAATGGAAGAGACAAGCTCTTGATATAGTACTTAGTTCTGACACTTATGCTTGGAACGAGGTTAAACAAATCTTAATAGCTAGTTATTTAGACAAAAGGGTTTGTTTCACCTTAAAACTTGTAGTGGCAGAAAAATGGGGAATCACCATTTAAATTAATCCTAAGAAAAGGATCAAAATTTATTAAATTTGCAAATAGCATTCTTTGTTAATAAAGAACCAGTAGCTAAGGACATTTTATGTACATCTGCACAAAAACTAGCGTTAAGCGTTATGTTAAGGTGACTTCAATAACCGCTATAGGGTCATTAATGCGGACTAAACCACCAAAAACAATCGAAGAAGCACTTAATATGCCTACAAATGATTTCCAATTTAAAAATAACAAATTGCGCATGCGGAGTAACACCCGAAAATGAACACGCGCAAAATAATTTTTTAGGACTTACTGTAATGAAAAGAAATTTTCCATAATGCACATTGAGTACAGCACTAACGAATTATCATATAATATATTCTCGACCCCAAAACTAAACCTAAAAATATTAATTGACACAGGTAGCACCAGATCTTTTGTTAACAAGCAGTTAGCATTTCAAAGACACAACTTGTTTTTTGAAGTTTCCACAGCACACGGTGTCTCCAAAGAAAAATTTAGTTGCAAGTTACCCTTACTAGGAAAATCAAAAACAAAATTTTAAGGTACACGGGGGTAACTGGAACTACTAATTTTGATAGTGCGACTTTCTCCTGTCACTTACCATTCAGTTTTTCACAGAATTACTTGAAATTTTAGTGGCAAGTTCAGTGAGGTATGCCTAATAAATGGCGTAAGTTTGAATCCGATTGCTTGAATAATATATATTCACAAATCACAAATCATTGGGTTCCCCTTGAATTAACCAACAAAAAAACATGATCATGGAGATACTTCAATTAATCCACTTTTACAATAACAGTAATAAATGTTCCTCTTCTGAATCTTGTAGACACTCCAGTTCTAACAAATATTGCGTGAAATGGCGACGGAACAACTAGAATAATGGATATAGAAGAAAAATAACCTCTAATCTCTAATCTGATCAGAGTGAAATGAACAACTGGTCAGAGCTCATGTGTTACCAGCCTCCCAAGCGCCTTAAGGGTCTGCTCCAGTAAACGAGAAAGCAACCGGAAATGCAAGCGCCTCTCACTATATCAATATCTAAACAGTGCAATTTCTTGCGCTGATATTGCCTCATTTCAAACCATTTTATAAGTCTATTTTTTGTAATTGAGTGTTGATAAAAAAACTGAATATTCTTTACAAAATTTCGGATCCGGCTTGCAAATTATTTTTCATTATTATTTTTTTATTGTGTTAGGAAAAAAATTCAAACTTTGTACTCACAAAATGTCAATTACATAATAAATGTAAAAAAAAATGTAAATTGCAAGACGGATGCGTATTGTGACTGTGTTTAAAATGAGACCTTACAAACAATTTTATGATAAAAAGTAAACGAAATAAATGGTTTGAAATTTAACATTGCTCTTATGGGATAAAAATCCAAGATGGCCGCCACTACAGCAGACCCTTAAGGTGACTCGGCAGGCTGACTCATTCAAGATAGGATTGGTTCACATAATCTACACTAGGTTGCTCTCTGTTACAACATATTTACCTTTAAAAAAGCCCAACGGGTTCCACTTACCCCGGCTTACCTTACTTATTTAATTTCCACAAAAACCTTGATTTACTACTGGGACTCGATAATTTGAAAGAATTAAAAATAAAACTTAATCACACTCATCATTAACTAATATTTTGCGGAAAGAAAATTTCTATACATTATTTCAATACAGAAGCAAACAATAATAAGAATTCTTACTATAATGATATAGGTCTCCAAGTCTCCAAAGAAGTTCACAAGCCATCTCAAAGTAAAATTTCACAATATCTGATCAAAATAAATAATAAAAATAGGAAATTTAAATAATGGAGAGGGGATAATATCGTACAAACAAGTCAATAGACTAGAAATACCACAGTGTTTATTTTAATTTAATATCAGTCGAAACATCTGAAAATATGCCTTTTAATATTTGGCAAATAGTATTTTTGTTTAATCTGTGCATATGTCGCTTGCATCCATATGGTGGTTAGTTTTACTTGTATGATAATTTTCTATTATTTCATGAATTTCATTTTCTTTGGTTACATCTAACAATTTTTTATTACATTTAGTTAAACATAGTTTAGAGTTTTTAAATGTGCGCTGGGCCTCAGGGCCTGAGCTATTACTACACTTAAATATAAATCGACACTAGCTACTTGCTGTACAGAAAGGGCTGGTAACATCGCTGTATCCAGATAAAAATCTGTAAGTGTTTATGTATCGAAGATGTTGCCATCTGTATCCAAAGATTATCGTCTTGTACATGTTTAAAATGTAATGCTTTATATTTCAAATATGTGTTTAAAATATTGAGTCAATGTTTAAAGAAACATGCATAGTGAACCTACATCACAATATCTTCCCTCTCGCTTCTACATTAATTGTATAAATAAATACGCCAACAAATGTGCTTATTCAAAATGACTAGTGTATACAAATATTAAATACAGTTTATCCATTAATTGTGATAGAATAGGAAATATTAAAACCAAACAATAGGGCTGCATATAGATTATAATGATTTTATTAAACAAAGTGCTTACTTCAAAAAATTTACAAATTCCTTAGGTAATTACTTTGCTTTCTTCAATAAATCTATCCACTATTTGTGTAAACAACAATTGTGGTGCAGTTTTTCCAAACAGAAAGTCACTGTGAGAGAAGTCCGGAAGATCTTCCACATGTACGACATTTGGCAGTAAACTTGCCAACTTCAGCGCTGACTGGAACAAAGTAGTAGAAAGACAGTTTGATTATTTAGTTTTGCTATTAATTCAGATATGACTGAGGAATTGTAATTAAAATTGCTTAGCAATAAAGAAAAACACAGTACTCATAGTAAAAAACTTTAATTTCTTTCAAACTACAGAGCTGTACGAAACAATCACTAAGAGTGACTATTATAGGATCATTTGTGCATCTCATTTTTCGAAATTTGACATTGGTATAACATTTGCTAACAGACAAAACTAAACCATACGTTCTAAACACATCCACCTGGAAAACTAGTTCTACCTTCTATTTCCGAAAGTAGTGAAGCTATGGTCTCAAGAAAGTTCTAGTAGTGTAGGAAATGCACAAAGAGAAACTATAGCGGTTACAAATTAATTTTGTTAATGTTTAAGAACTTAGGTAAAACAAAAAATGGACCCTATATTGGGTCACTCGTTTGTCTGTCTGCCAGTTGATATTCTCCGGAACGGATAATGGTGTCACAATGCAATTTGTCAAGTTATTAGTTATGCTGAAGTGCATATATTTTAATAATAAAAACTCAAAAAATATTTTACTGTACATAAATAAATATTTTATGACGCTCCCACAACATGCTTGTAGTCTTAATTTTTGAGGAAAATAAGAGCTATTACACTCGACCCAACTTGAAAACGGTTTGTCGGAGGAGGATAAGACTTAGTTTCTATCCGTTTCAGACCATTTGGAGACGATACCCAAAATGCATTAAATTATATATGTATATATATATATATATATATATATATAGATTTCTCTCGTAATCATTTGCTGGTTTTGCTGTTACCAGGAAATTAAAAAAACCAGGGTAGGATCGTTTTCGATCAACATTTATTGTGGCTCTTTAGTGTTCAAGCCCCAGATCAACAATTCAAAATCAACAAATAAAGGAGCCAATTACAAAAAACTTATATTTCTAATATACAGATTACATAGTGGCAGTTTGGATATATTTATGGAATAATTACATTTTTTACTCAGCTAAATAGTAAATTCCACCAAATTTTAATTGGAGATGTTCATCTAGATTTATTATCCAACAATAACCAAACAAATAATTACACCACACTTTTGGCATATTAAGGCTTTGAAATATTACTAAAAAAACCGACAAGTGTAGTAAATAATTCAGCCACGTGTAATTGATCATGCGTGTATTAGAATAAACGAGAGGTTTAAAGTAAATATTAAATCGAGATTCTAGATATTGACATATTACAGATCACTGAGCAATAAGGTTAGCCCTATCGTTATAAGAAGTTTATAAATTGTAACCTCAAGTTAATCCTGTTCAGCCTATTAACTATGATAAGCTAAACAAATACCTTGCTTTGACTGACTGGTCAAATGTATAGAATTATTGTACGAAGAATGTCCATTCTGCTTTCGAAACATTTGTTGAAATATTGAAAAACATTATAATAGATTTATGCGTATGATACAAATTCCCGACGGTATATAAAATAATTCGACCAAGCAGCTGGACCGCTGACGTGAGTTGAGCAAATTTCCAAAATTAAGTTTATATGCCTATGTTTTAGGGTTTCAACCAAGAATTTGTTAAATAGGTCTACTCACGAAGGCGTTGATCAGCTGTTTGTGTGGATGTGCGCAATATATTAGTAGAATTTGGTTGCGCCTAGTGGCCTAGCGAGTTTGCACCACTTGGCTTCGAACTGGGTACTTTTATGGTATTTTACGTTTTGATCGATTTTGGGGGAACCAAGCGAGCTATAAGGTCGCGTAAAAAAACAAAATGTGCAGAATAACATCCTACATTTATATGTTTAGAAAAAACTCTAAAAAATTTCATTCTCGTAGTAAAAATGTCAATAAATAGTTACTTCCGGTCAAAAAACGTAATTCCGGTGGTTGGATTTTTTTGGCTAACGAACTCGTCCGAGCGACGTAGACAACCAACATGTGTACCAATTTTGAACCAAATCGGACTTAAAATGCGGCCGCTAGAGTGCGAACACATATATACATATATATATATATAAAATATATGTATTTTAATGACACCCCAAAACGTGTTCAGGGGACCATGATCGGTGCTCATTTGCTACTCCCGACCTTGGGTCTCACCATAAGGGCCACTGCAATAGCTCCTTTTTCCTATGGAAATTCGCTAAAAAATAAAACCCTGGATTACGGACTAATTATGTTTTAAAACTTACAAAAGAAACCCGCTATATAGACGAATAAACATCCCAAAGACCCAAAATAAAAGGAAAGGTTTATACAATGTAAAATGGAGATACAGGATGACGTAATGGAGGCGAAATCTTATTATAATAATAATAATAGGTTTAAATATTGTGAAGGAAATTTAAGGTTGCAATGAAAGATTATAATTAAGGTCACGGGTCAAAGGCGTCAGTGTTGAAGAGTAGGACATTTGCAAAAGGAAAATGGAACTAATACTACTGATTCATTAATAATAGCTAATAAGTTAAATTCTTATGTTTTAAATTCAGTAAACGTTATTAGGACTCAAATTGTTCTACATTTCAATGTACGATAGTCATCTACCATGAAACGAAAAATTCCATATTTTTAACACCGGATGAAATTGAGAAAACGAACAGTGGGCTAAATACATGCAAATCTCTAGGAATTGAGGGTGTAAGTTCATCATTGCTCAAGGCTAACAACTTTCATACAACTGATGTCGTATAACTTTTGATAAACCTAACTTTCGTAACTGGCAGGTTTACTGATAAAAAAGGCCCTAGTTATACCAATTTTCAATTTGTTTTTGAAGTAAAAACTTCTATAGCGACGTTGGGTATTTTTTTTTGTAGAGAGGTAAATCGCCCTTTCGTGTCACGTCACATAACGCAACATTTTTGTAGGGAGGTAAATCGCCGTTTCGCGTCACGTCACGTAACGCAACATTTTCGCTTAGACCGGTGTGTTGATTATGTATACCCTCTTATACATATATATGTATATATATATATATACTTGTGTATAGTATATATATGAAGAACAAGGATTTGGGTGTAGTAAGTGAGCACTGATCATGTTCCCCAGAACACGACGTGATTTTCACCCCCTTCAAAACGTCGGATTGATTTGAAACTTTTCACACTTATCAAGGACCGATGACAATGCAATATTAATATTGTTGCGTGTAGTAAGCGAGCACTGATCATGGCCCCCAGATCACGTTTTCGGGTGTCATTAAAAACTTTATATACAGGGTGATTCACGACGATATACAAAAACTTCGGGAGGTCATTAATTTTGTTGGGTGTAGTAAGTGAGCACTGATCATGGTCCCCAGACTAAAAAATAAGGAATAAATAATAGTTTAAAAACTAAAAAAATACGCTTTAAAAGCAAACCAAACTAAAAATTTTAAAATAATTGTAATTATTTTATTTATTTATTAACCAGGAAATAAAATGTTAATAAAATTTAGTAGTTAATCAATATTCATTTTACATTCTGTGAAATTCGCATAGAAGTTTTCACTTCTATTGTGTGGTCATATGCACACCCAATTTTTTTTATTCTGCCGCATTAACAACAGTCTGCGGTAACAAAATCTTCGCAATATGTTTCACAGTGTTTTTAACAAAATACCACTAGCTCTATAGTCGTGATTACAATTTGAATATGAAACAAAACTTTGCAATTGATAAAGACTGTAAGGTTTTGTAAATTTTGTAAGGTTACTGTAAAGTTATTTAGAAGTTAAGGTTTTACCATCTGAAACTACTCACCATTATTATGGGTATTTTGAATGGTACTATTCTCAAGTTTTAGGGGCTCCACCAGATCCGAATTACGGATCAAATTTTATCTTGGCATGTGACGTACTCCTAAGAACTAGGCAGAAATAAGTACAGAGACATTTTCACAAAATGGTTAAATATATTCTGAAAATTTCTAAAAACAGTTCCTACAGTAATAATTTTTCACAATTTTTATATACATATAAATCTGATACAATTAATTTTTACTCAATTTATAAATCCAAAAGTAATAAAATGAAAGTTTACATCCGCCTAAGGAGGGCGGTGCTGGTCATTAAATCTCCTGCTCTCCTAACCTTTAATTTATGTATCTTATTTTAATGATTGAATCTGAAATTTCTTCTAATTACTAGTACATAATAAAATCTGATATTACAAAATGTATTATATTATTTATAGATTTATTTTAATGATATTAAGTTGGTTCGGTGTCTGATCTCGATTACTTATGAGGTGTCTTAGAACCCTCTCTTCAGTTAATTCTAATGAACCAGTCCCAACACAATTATTTAATAACAAATGATTATTTATTTTATTTTTGAATTATCTTAATATTACTTATGATGTAATGCTCTGGATATGATTTCGTTTGTTATTCAATTTTAACCCTCAAGATATGTCTTAACAACAAATGAAATATTAATGCTACTTACATAATTTTTCTGTTTCCCACTTTCACACACTTTGCACTTTTATTTGATTTTATACACTCACTTATTGACCTTTTATTTATCTTATTTTAACACTTCACTACTGCACTTTATTCCTTGATTGAAAACTTTGTTTATGATTATATTTTACTTGTATGATTTATCTTTGGTTACTGATGATGAAGTTACTTTATTAAATAACTGATGTAAAATAAAACTGATGCATCTCGAAAGGTTTGGTCTAGGTGTTGATTGATTGAATTTTAGTTGATGACAGACCTCGTGTTCTCTCCAAAATTTTCCCACCACACAGTTTCATGCATTTTAATTCTCCTTTGATTTTACTATTTGAATTTTATATTGTTCTGATTGGCTTTCCAGTTTTGCAGATTTGGCAGTATTTATCGCGTGTCTGCACTCGTTGATTCACACCGAATAAAGCAAAGCAGTGTATTTGTGTCTTAAGTAATTTAAGCTGGTACATCCGTTGTAACTTCCTGTTGAAATAATATTACTCACAAAACTAGTCTGACCTGTTTCTATAGATTCATTTATTATGAATTTATTTAAATTTTATTTTATAATATATTATTATAATTATTTTGTTTGTTGATGTTGATGTTAAAGCCATTGGGTATTGGTGTTTCAAGTATTGGTGTTTACTTACCAATACTTACAAGACTAACTTCAAGTTGTTCGATCCATATCTCAGATAAAACAATAACATACGGTAATGAAAAGAATCATAGGTTGGCAACCAGTTACAAAATTATCAAAATGTTTCCTAACTTTCTAATAAGGTTTCATCAACATACGAAATAAGAAAGATAAATTGTAATTCAAGCTTAACTAATACCAACTTTAAAGAATCCAAATTATTTTGTAGAAGAAGTCTTGGAACAGAACACTTATGATGTTAGAGTGAACACACCTCTACGTTAGGGTTGAGGAGCTGCACTAGGTAATAATAGTCATAAATAATTATATTATTTTAATTTCTTAAGACACCTTATTCTTCCGACAAACCGGCGTTGTAAACATTTCTACAATATGCTTAGATAATTTTAAATTAGGTTCTTATGTTATGTTTTAAACATACCTACTTGCAAAGGAATTATAAAGGGTTTTTAAAAATTTGAAATACTTGGACCCAAAAATATGATCTTAAGGCCAAAGAAAATAATTTGAATCTTTTGATTATAAAGTACACAGTCTTTGATGCATTGATTGTAGAGATCGTTTAAGCGTAGAAAATAGTTTACAGTTTAATTTTCTTCCAAAGCCTATTGCAAAGTAGGTTTAACTTCTTACAAGTGTATATTTCAACAGAACGTAGACCTAATAGTTTTGTCTGTCTTAGTTTTTTTCTTAAGCCACAATTATTTAAATTTACTTTATAATTTATTTTGTAGTTAGGTTTTTGTTATTAAATTTATGGAGTGACTTAGGCCTCTATCACTTTGTAAACGAACTGACTCGTCCAGAGGTAGCACGTAATTGCAAATCACCCACTAACTATTTTACAAATCAATACAGAATATACAAATATAATTGATTCAGTCAGCTGGCTCAGATTAACTACAATAGCTTTAGTAGTTGCTATTTACTATTCGTTATGTCAAATGCCAATTCTTTGGGTAGTTTTGCCTTCTTAAACTTTTATTTTTGTATTATTAAACCTATTAATGAAAAATTAAATTGTAAACACAATAAATTCACCTCTCAATGATAGCGCAAAGAAATAACATATTGCATCTAATGAAGTCATTCTCAAGCCTATTAATACGGAGTGGAGGTGGAACCGGAAAAAGCGAACCACCTGCGATTTAGAGTGAACATTTTGTTTTATAAATTACCACGTTTCTAGCACTAATCGGAAAGATCGTGATAAGTCATTAAGCGATAATATTGCAGTCTTTAAAAAAGAAATCAAAGCAAATGATTAATAATCTATTTTAACAAAATTACGGATTTTTTTTAGAACTGAAACACCAGTTTATTAAGTAAAATAAGGAAATATCATACTAAAACTTAAATATGGTAGTAAAATTTGCATCAAATTATCTTTTATCAATAAAACTACAATAGAGATTTAAGATCGGAAATGGGGCCAAATTTAATTCTATGTTCTATGGGGAATCCAGAAGGTAATTTCAAATGGAAATCTTTTTAAAATACAATTATCTAACCTTAAGACTTTATTTAGTAAGTTTCTTGCTTGTTAGGTTGTTAATTTAATATTATAACTTTATAAATAAAACTCGTTAATTTGGGCTAGGTAAATGTTTTCTAAATAAAATTTAATATTGCTGCACTAAGGTAAAACTGGGTGTTGTAACCTACAAATTCGAAATGCCGAAATTGCACATCCAGTCTGCAATGCTTTCGTTTTTACATCACTTTCAAAACAATTTATATAAAGGGTTTTATGCAGTTTCCTTACATAGCCCAGTCGGTATAGGTTAAAACTACCAGTAATTTGCAATACGGCTGATTTTTTTTAATAAGTACCTTAAAGTATGAAGATTAACATAAAAAAAGTTTACCAGTCTATCGATTTCCCAAAGTTGAAAAAAAAATCGATTATCATTTTTTCTTTCGATTATCCTTAATATTTCTAGCTGGGATGAAGATAGAGAAAAATAAAAAATACCACCGTGTAGGGGAGGTATTTTTCAATCAACAAAAAAGGTCATATGTATTTATTTCGTCCGAGCAATGGTTTGTCTGGAAAAAATTCGATAATGCAGGTATGTATTTTGCAGTTTTGAAAGTTTTTTTACAAGTTATATAATAAGTATAGATTCAAACAAGATCAAGGAGTATACACCTTTTTTATTATTTACTTTTCAAAGCACAAGTAACTTAAAACAAGTATAATTTTAGACCTTTTTAGATTTTTCATCAAAACGCTTGAGTTAATCGGCTGCAGATTAGTCAATTTTTTAAATATAATTTTTAAAATAAGTATAGAAAAAAACAATTGTGTTTTTAACTTCTGTACCAATTTTTAAATCGATATGTTCAAAAATGTCGAAAATGGAGTCGTTGAATCCAAAGGTGTTATAGTTAAAACGAGATAGGTAAAACAGAAGACTATTTTCAAGCGCCTCGTTTTTAAAATTAACATGAAAAAAATCGTTCATACTTACTAAGAATATTTACACTGGTGTACTCAACTTGTAAAACAAATTTGATGTTGATATTCCAAAAATTGACGAAACTGGAATAGATTGAAATTAGTTCGTGGGTCTGGTACTCCTAAAATCGATAATCGAAATCGACTCCTAGATCGGGTCATTTTCAAGATAACAAGCTAAGACTCAGCATAAACGTTTAAAATATATATTTTAACTCCTACGTCAAGTTTCAATTCGAGATATTAAAATTCGGCCAATTTAGAATGAGCCAACGCTTCATATATGAATAAGATGTCCCCTTTTAGTGATTTCCCCTGCTGCAAAATACATACTTGCATTATCGAATTTTTCCAGACAAACCATTGCTCAGACGAAATAAATACATATGACCTTTTTTGTTGAAAAATACCTCCTCTACACGGTGGTATTTTTTATTTTTCTCTATCTTCATCCCAGCTAGAAATATTAAGGATAGTCGAAAAAAAATGATAATCGATTTTTTTTCGACTTTGGGAAATCGATAGACTGGTAAACTTTTTTTTATGTTATTCTACATACTTTAATGTACTTATAAAAAAAATCAGCCGTATTGTAAATTACTGGAACTTTTGGTCTAAATTTACCCCTACCGACTGGCCTATACAGGCCTAATCTATGTTTTATTTAAAACTAGTATCCTATCTCAATAAATTTAACCTACAAGGCGTCTGCGAATTTTTTTAGGAGTACTTAAATTATCAATGAATTTTATTGTTTCATATACAGTTCGGAGTTATTGAGGTATGTTTTTTCCCGTCAAAAGTCACAAACCATTCCACTTCCCTACGTTAACAATGTAGCCAACAGTATTCTGTAAATTAACAAAAATGTTGTGTTAAGGAGTAAGTTTAGAGCAGGAGTTAAATAAGATCATACAAAAACCATATCATTCTTTACCGATCCTCATTGGTCAAAATTAAGCTCAATCCCTAAGCAAGCATGTAAACACATAACGTATAACGTAACGCAATTAGGCTCTACTTACTACCAGAACCCTATAGCAAATAGTATAAAATCGCAATATGAATTTAATTTGTCAACCAAAATAATGTTTATACTTCAAAACTAGTTTATTGTCTTGTTTCAGGGGATTCAGTCTGTAGGCAGAAATTTTAACTTTTTGTTAGGATATGTTTTCTTCTTTGAAATAGCGTAGAAAATTCAAAGTTAATGGTCGGCTCTAGCTGTCGGCCATGTTGGCTGACACTCCATAACACCAATGTTAAATTAAAATCCAAATTTTTCCTTTATTTTTTATCGCATGATTATGAACGATGTCATTTTAAAGCTATAGCCAATATACATGCAAATGGCATTTTCAAAACTAAGAAAAACATTTTGTTTAATATTTATTAACAATTTAAAACATTGATTTTTAATATTTTTTATGTTGTCACTATTAATTATAGCGAAAAACTACCAAGCAATTCGCATAAAGAATTTCGTCCCCAAGAGTTTGGTATTTTTTTTAAACGCTATTTGAACAATTGCGGGTTTTAAATAGATTTCATTCTGAGCAATGTCCGTGTAACCTACCGCCGCGCCGCTATAGGGTGATTTTAAATATTTTATACGTTGTAACTATAAATTATAGCGAAAAATTACCAAGCCATTCAGATGAAGAATTTTGTCCCCAAGAGTTTGGTATTTTTTAAAAAAACGCTATTTGAAAAATTGCGGGTTTAAATGGATTTAGGATGAGCAATGTCCGCGTAACCTACCGCCGCTACGCTGGAGTCGCAGGTTACTTTATGTTTTACTAGACCCGACCCATATCATAACACTGGGGCATACAGCATTCGGGTAATTTTTATAAAAGTTATGAATAACCATCTCACCCTTACGACAGAAATGTTTTAACATCGCCTGGACTGGTAGACAGGTTAGAAAATGTACTGTTAAGTTTTGCCCCGAAAATTACTCAGAGGTCGATAAGACATATCGTGTTTGAAGCAACTTGGATGCTGAAGGATTAAAGCCGACCCTTGCTTAGGTACTACCGCACGCGTTTCGGCCCCCTGACCCTTCTTGCCTGAGGCAAGCATCACCTACTGGGGCTTAATACTTGTTTGAAGATATGTTAAATTTGAGTTTATATGTTAAATAAATTATCACCATTGAAATCTACTTAAAATAACAAGGACAATGAGTCCAAACATTTGATCAGCTTTTACAAATAAGAGTCTATAACATGTCACAAATGATAATGTATATTTATAACTTTTTACACAATATTTCCATTCTTTTAATATAAATTGCCGTATGATATTATACAAGCAATTATAAAATAAGGAACAAATAATTTAAATACAAAATAAATATTTATTTAAACCAAAATTAAGTAGGCTAAGCATAAAGCTATAAACCACTAAAGATATAGCCTCGTGTAAGGGCTCACGATGTTCGTCCTGGGATGCCATATCGTGATTATGAGGAAAAAGATTCGATTATAAAAATTATTATAGCAAACTTAAATTGTAAAAAAACCTGCAAAAAATCGGACTTCCAGATGTAGATATTTTTGATAATAAACAAGTCCAAGGTATTCCCAAGGAGGATGCGTGTACCAAATGACTTGACTAACGATGATTCACGCACAAAGAGTACAGATATTTAACCTATTTACGATTTTAATTTTTTTCTGTAAAATACTTCTGAAATTACTATGTCAATTTTAACAGAATATAAATATCATTGTGTAAAAAGTTTTAAAATACAATACTTTGATGAATGAGACCTATTTGTGTTTATTTATAGCCTTTTATTTGTAAAAGTCGATAAAGTCAAGCCGTGTTTGGACTTTTTGTTCTTGTTATTTTACGTATATAAAAATGGTAGTAATTCCTTTAACTTATAAAGTGAAAGTAGAATTCCCAGTAGGTGCCCCGGGCAGGGATGGGTCAAGTAGACGAGCCGACCGTGTAACTAACCTCTCAGCGTCCTTAACTGTTCAAACAGAGTATAGTGTTTCATAATAACATTTTCTAAGAACTGTACTTTTTTAAGTAGAGTGTTTAATATTGCATATTTTAGATTTATTCTAAAAAGGGGATCAGGTTGAGGTTAAAGCTCTTGCCAGGAACAAGCACAAATTAATACAAAACCTCTGAATATTCTGGGTTTGGTATAAAATAATAATTATCTATCCGAATAATTCGTATCTTATGGTACCGTACCTTTTTTACAATATTTAAATAATTCGACCACGCAGCTGGACCGCTGACGTGAGTTGAGCAAATTTCCAAAATTAAGTTTATATGCCTATGTTTTAGGGTTTCAACCAACAATTTGGGAAATAGGTCTACTAACGAAGGCGTTGATCAGCTGTCTGTGTGTACGCAATATATTAGTAGAATTTGTTTGCGCCATTGGCCTCGCGATTTTTCACCAGTTGGCTTCGGATCGGGTACTTTTATGGTATTTTACGTTTTGGTCGATTTTGGAGAACCAAGCGAGCTATAAGGTCGCGTAAAAAACAAAATGTGCAGAATAACATCCTACATTTATATTTTTAGAAAACATTCTAAAAAATTTTATTCTCGTAGTAAAAATGTCAAAAAATAGTTACTTCCTGTCAAAAAACGTACTTCCGGTTGTTGGATTTTTTGGCTAACGAACTCGTCCGAGCCACACATACAACCAACACGTATACCAAATTTGAACCAAATCGGACTTAAAATGCGGCTGCTAGAGTGCGAACATACACACACACACACACACACACACACACACACACATAAATATATATATATATATATATACATTTTAATGACACCCCAAAACGTGTTCTGGGGACCATGATCGGTGCTCATTTGCTACTCCTGACCTTTGGTCTCACCATAAGGGCCACTGCAATAGCTCATTTTTCCTATGGAAATTCGCTAATAATATGTAGCAAAGTAGCTCTATAGACATAACCATACCACCATACCACCTCAGGATGAGGCACTACCAGCAGTCGACCGTTGCAAATTCTAAAATTTACAAATAATTTAAAGAAATTTCAAGCATAAAATAGTTTAAAAAACGCTATTTAACTTTTCAAAATACATGGATCAGCTCATTGAACATCAGTTTAGTGCTGATACAGTAATCATCTGTTTACTATTATATATTTAAATTAACAGCTGATTTCGTACTTTGAATCAATTAATTACTTATATTTTTCTTGTATTGGTTATGTTTGTGATTAAGAGAACTTAAATTATGAAATTAAGATTCTTTTTATATCATTTACCTAATAATTTGATTTAGATAATTATTTAATACTAATTACCATCCTTAGATTTACCATTTAGACCTACAAATTTATTACAAGGAATTTATAAAATACTTGTTTGGAAGTTTGAAATGGGTTAGCGTGCGAAGCAAACTTAACTTTTTTTTAGTGTATTACAATGGTTGCAAAAGCTTATACGGACCAGAAAAAAATATGTTTACTCTGTACTAAAATTAAAGTTTTTAATTAAATATGGCTTGATATATAAATACATCCATTGTAAAAACTACCTAAACATTGATTATTTTTTAAATTAAAATATTATTTGCTTTATCATTGAAGAAACAACATGCTTCTTCAATGGTAGTATGCTCTCAAATGAAAAACACTATGATACCACAACGAAAGAGAAGGACAAATTATGACCTGAATAAAGTAAAATTTTATTCAATACTTTTACAGATTTGTAGTTTGGCCATTTGTAGTTCTATTCTCATTTCAAGAACAACTATTTTGACGAAATCAAATAAGTATTTAACAGATTTTTTTTTTAACGTCCTGCTGTTTTGCACTTAAGGCTAATGAAGACGGGACCTACAGTTTTTACGTGGAATCCGAACCACAGCCAACGATGTCTGTTAAGAAACCATTTAGAAAATTATTCGGGGTCAATGGGAATTGAACCCGGAACTTTTCCATTGATGGTTGCCATGACGATTGATAAAGCATTGACGCCTTAACAACCACGGCCACCGTGGCTCTATTTAACAGATTTGTAATAAGTACTCGAATAACAAATATAGGCAAATCCGAGTTCCAAAACATGTTTAGATTGGTTGTTAAAGAGGAAAACTATAATATATAAGTATCACTGAAAATTTCAGAATCATTAATTTAATTTGTGTGCTACTCTATATTTATGTAAAATGGAAGATGAAAGTGCAATAATTACATTTTTATTGTAATAATTGTCTGTATTTGAAAACACGAAAACTGATTTAATATAATATATTTTGGAATGTCTAATTATAGGTTGTTTTACATTTGAATTTATTGTAGCTTTGTCGTGAAAACACTTGAAATACCTAAATGTATTAAACTTGATTGATTTCGTATTTTTGTACAAGTGATGTCCAAGTTAAAATTTACATAATCTTGATTCATTAACAACTATAAAAGAACAATGGCAGTAAATTATTTTAAACAGTAGCTACTTCTAAAATGGAGGCAATTTTGGAAATATAGAAAATAAATACTATTTGTATGCGAAGCACACAGAAACATCCCATAGTAGGCTATGTTTAACTGGTTTAAAAAAGCTCCTACGGACCAGAATTAAGGTAGCCTATATTCATTTGTTTGTCTACAGGTTAGGACAATGCATGACTTTAAAACCAGTGAGCAAATTTTCAATAAAATATAGCTATTTAATCATTGTATAAACTACCTAAAAATTACTGTTGAACATTTTAAAAACTCAAATATTTGTTGTTTTATCATTTAGTACGTTCACAAATTAAACACACTAAGACACTACAGCGAAAAAGAAAGTCTCCTTTTATAATTAATTATACACCATACAAGCCTTGTGATACACAAAATACAATAATAATAATAATAAAAACCAATTGCGTTTGTAAGCAGTTCATATGATTATTGGTTCGGTATTGATTTTTTGTATTAACAGTATCAGTTAAAAATCTAGTTAAGATTCCACACAACAATTTTTATAATAAACTACAATTTCACTCCCACGCCATCTTTGATTTAATTAATCACATGGAAAACAGCCCATCACATTACATCGTACAATATAAGAACCAAAAATAACCCCTGCCCAATACCAGAGAACTTTATCTGTTGACCATGGTCACCGGTGTTTCTATATATTTTTTAAATGTCTCTGAATTAGTGTTATGTTTAAAAACTCGGTGATTGACGCAATGCGCACTGAGTTCGTCTTCTATATCCCCTCACAGTAACCCTCGGAACCAGAGAAGACTAGGAAGGAAACCACAAATCAGGATCTGCCAAAGGATCCTGCATATTTGATAGTGGCTGAAAATGATCTGAAACTTGTCATGTAAATAAACTAACAAGAAAACCCACTAATAATTGTTCAGCCATAAAAAACGTAATAGTTGCAATGTTATTATTAACATCATTTTCTTAACTCGTTCGGGAAGGTACGACACATTCAGAGAAAGTTAAACTTGCAACTTGAACTTCTTCAGTTTCTTTAATTTCATAAATCATATTTGATTACTTATATAATTTAGTCGTAGGTAGTCCTCCAAAAATAAACACCCTAAAAATAGGACTTGTGTAATTGTATGTAAAATATTATAACATAAAAGAGAATAATAAAGGATATTAACAAAAAAAAAGTATTATCATTCAAAGATGTTGGAAATAGAACTGAAATTTGGGATAGTGCCAAGTTAATTAATTCTTTTTGAACAACATCCAAATTGTACAACTCAATTGCTTTATTCCAAACAGCTGACACTAAGGACATCTCTGATTATGTGTCAAACTTGTAACTGTCAGTTTTTTCGTAGTATAACTAAAGACACATATTTCTCAGTTTATGCTTGTGATATCACATTGTTTCAAAAATAAATTAAAAAACTACTGTATCAATTGCATTAACATAATACCAACCCTTCCATCCGTCAGGTGGTCAGCTTCGCTGTAGAATATAACAACAGGTGCTGATATTCGATTTAAAGGATAATGCGGAGGCTGTGTATGATTGTAAACTTGGTAGTTCTTGTCTTTGCCATAGTCGTATTGTTTGAACTCATCTAGAAACAGAAACATAAAAAAATGTGTGTTGCCTGGTAATTTAACATGTTACATGTAGATTGATATTGGATTTTGCAGAACAAATTAAAATGTATCTTTAGTTTTGAGGTAACATAATCAAGGGCATATCGAGCTTACAATTTCAATGTTATGTTAAATATGTTGTACTCTATATAATATTTGTGAAATGTAACTTAAACAAATGAGCAAAAGTAGATTTTCTCACAGGTCTATGGATTGTTCTGGTTAGAAATAATGTGTAAAAAAAACACTTTAATGTTAAATATTTAAAAAAATTTAATTCCTATCTTTATAAAACTTTGAAATTTGGTACACCACAGAAGCAGACCTTATAACCTTAAAAATAAAGTAGGAAACCTCCATTTTCAAAACTCAACCTACTCTTCCAAAAAAATAAAGAATGGTGAACAATACAAATGTTTAAAGCTGCACAATTTAAATACTTTGAAAACAAGAAAAGTTTATATTAATAATATATTTGTATCGCTTCTACATTATTTAGAGATCTCAAACTAGTTTCTAAAGTTGATCAAATTGTGAATTTAATACTAAATAAATATTATAACCTGTTTTAAATAACTGCAAATAGTGTATAATCGTCTTGGAAGATGTTCCCCCAAAGAATGAACTTATGATATATTCATCTGTATACCTTTCCTGAAAACAGACACATGGATGTATAACTCTATTAACTCACTAAAGAATTGTAAAGAAAAATACAGAGTTAAGAAAATAAATGTAATAGTTTGGCATAAAAATAAAAATATATTAAAATTCTGTGCTTATAGGCTAAACGTTTTATAATTAGCCTATACAAGCATGGTCACCTAAATACAATTATGTTTAAATTTTTATAATTTTTAACACATTTGTAATAATGTACAGTAAAATAATTTTAACGGTATAAACATTTTTAACCAATATTTTCTTAAAACAATGGTGATGAGTTCATGAATTTTGTTTTCAAATTTAAAAATTTAACTGTCATATGTTATAAAATAATAAGCATTTCTTCTTTTTCCCCTCCCTATAAAACGATAGAGATTCAAAGATTGAATTTGTTTCCTGGTTGGTTAAACTATATAGGGTACATACCAAACTTCACAAATGATACTACAGTATTATAGGTACAGAAACAATTCAAATATGAGGATATTCCTTCCCCGATGTCAGGTCAAATGAGTCCTGCACAATTACAATAACTTATTCAGGAGAGGAGATACTGCAAAACTTCCGTTTCTTATGGACAATCAATGTTAAATTTAAAATTCCTGTATTTCGGAAACGAATTGATGTAAGCTTACAGAAATAATTCAATTAGTTTATAAGAATTAGTTTATTATGACTACCTCTTGGAAGTCATAATATAAGATAGATTTAATTTCAAATAGCCAAAATGAAAAAAATCATGCAATATAGACATAAAAATAAATATGTTCCAATAAACAAATACACATTAAAATTACAAGGGGTCTGAAAGGTTAGTTTTGCTATTGCTAAATGTTATGCTTTACTAAGGTGGAAAGTAAGTCTACAGTTTAAACAATAATAATGAGTTTATAAAACTTTCAAAACATATTAGCTGTTAATGTTATTTGTACCTTAATAAGAATAAGGTTATTCTTACCGTATTTATACTGGTAAGGTTTCCACCAGTTAAATCATGCATTATATAGGTACATATCATTTTCAGTGGAAATCTACAGAAAAGTCGAAGCATATATTCAATTGCATAACTTCTTGAAAAAAGTTCGTACTTATGAGCTGCGTTTAAAACACCCTAAAAACAAAAATAATATTAATAATTATTTGTTATTTACAAGTATGTTGAAATTATGTTGAAAATGATCTCTCATACAATTAGGTTAGAGATTGTACTAATTAGCTCTCACATACATGAACGCTATCAGACAAGGTAAACTTGATTCCTGGAAAGCTCTTTAAAGCTTCAAAGTAAAAGCGGAGCGTTGATTAGAGAGAATATTATTTAGCTCTCATACATACAGCAAAGCTATAAGATAAGACAAACTTTGTTGAGGGATTGCTCTTTAGATCTTTAATGGCTTTCAGGCTTTCAATTACAATGTTTTTGTTAAATACATGAGCTTGTACACAATTTTTTTCAACACATCCAAAACCTTCAATATATGTTCAAAGGAAAAGAGATAAGTTTCCAGATATTTATCTGGACAATATTTTTAAGTCTTAGCTTTAAGTCACGTGACAAAAATATGTTCAACTAGGGTGTTATCAAAAAATTAAATTAATTCTGAAGAATGCTGCCAACAATCGCTGTAGCAATTTCACTCCATTTTTCATGTTTGATCATTGCAAAGTTGTGTAAATTACAAGTAAACTGTAGGTTGCATTGTAACTACAATACAAATTTAAATTAAACAACATGCACTGTATGCTTACATCTAAATACTCATTAGATTTTAAAGTCAATGAGTCGAAATTTCAAGACTTCTTTTTTGTTCTTATATTACACCTGACAAACATTTACAGGAAAAAATCATGGCATAAAAGTTTCTGAAGAAGTAATATCTTTTTAAAGATATCACAATACACAATAAAATCCAAGTTTTCATTTCTTGAAAATGCCCACAAAAAGCACTTTACAACAATATAAAAATACTTCTATTTCACCCACAATATCTTTTGATTAAATTAGGAGCAGAAAAGTACTGTACAAGCAGTCTCCAACTTTTTGAAGAGTTGTCTATGTATGTTTGTGCAATAATTGGAATTCTAAAAAGTTGGTTTTCAGGCAATCTGGTGACAATCTGTTATTTGTTTTTAAATCACTACTTCTATTCCTCCTTCCACCCGACTTATATAACTAATGTGGTCCTTTTTTATCCTCCTGGTATATTTTCCAAAGATGATCCCAGATATCGTAAACAACATTTTTAGGTTAGACTTAAAAATAAAAATAGGTTCATAAATTCTATGTAAATTTTTCGGATTCCATACATTAAAAAGAAATCTTATTGGATTGGATCACGTGTTTGTATGTCTGACTGGCGCAGAAAATTTTCTCAGAAAACGAAATCTGACATAGTTATATGCAGTTACCTGCACAATATTTCAATAACTACAACTTTTTAATACTCACCTTTATAAAATCAATGTTAGCTAATACGACTTTCATGACATTAGACCTTATGTACTTAGGTGGGAAAATAGTAGGAGAAAGTAGAACTGCAGTTTGAATGTACTGGTTGAGTTCAGGTCTGGCAGATGCCATGATGGTGAATAAAGTGGTACCCATTGAATGGCCTATGTAGAACATCTTGTGGTATTTAGTGTTGGCCAGAACTTTAAACATAAATGCAGGTATGTCAAGAGTTCCAGTCTCGTGAAAACTAAACAGAAAATTCATTTGAATGTTAATTTAATTCTCATGCTTTTTATTGAAAGTACTATCCAAGGTATAGATACACAATACGGGTTCCTTGGTTTTAAAACTTCCTGTGCCATCACAAACAAATTGCACCTGTTCTTCTGACTTTATTGTTTTGTGTCATCGACCTTTTTGTTTTCGTTCGTAAGTGAAGGCAAATATGTTTTTTTTTATATGACTCATGTTTGTTTTCTGATTTTGGAAATAATTTTCACTTGCGTGTATTGGGTTTGTGCGACTATTTTCTCTTCTAGTTCCCCTATCGTTCCATTTTGGGTTGAATATTTCGT
>JAGFPH010003255.1:81097-108748 GCA_018207615.1 Philaenus spumarius | reverse complement strand
ATGGAGAGAAACCAGATTATTCGAAGATGACATATTAATACTGAACACGAGTGGAGCGGAATTTTTCCAAGGGTATTCTCTCTGTGTATTTAAATGGGAGTGGCTATATCTACACGAGCCGAGCGGAGCGGAATTTTTCCAAGGGTATTCTCTGTGTGTATTTAAATGGGAGTGGCTATATCTACACGAGCCGAGCGGAGCGGAATTTTTTCAATTGTATTCTCTGTGTGTATTTAAATTGGAGTGGCTATATCTACACGAGCCGAGCGGAGCGGAATTTTTCCATTGGTATTCTCTGTGTGTATTTAAATGGGAGTGGCTATATCTACACGAGCCGAGTCGACCCGCGCGGAGCCGAATTTTTTCCATGCTCTAAGAGTATACCGGAACGGGTCGGGTAGGTATAGCCACAGGTCCCGACCAGAAAGAACGTATTTTTGAATTGTTTTTGCACACAGCAACTGAACACGTTGCCATTGCCTAATAAACTATACACTTTAAATTATTCACTTAAACTATTCAATTTACATTTTTAATATTTATTTTCACTTGTGAAAAACCCATCAAACACAACTTAGCACGCAGCACTGACAAAAATAATCGTACTCATACCAACAACAAATTCTGGGCGATAGCGGCGGAAAAGTAGGTAATTGAGCGGAGTAAGTGCGGAGCGCGCTCCATCAAAGACTTGAGCTAGCCGTACACTCGATTCCATGTTCAGCGTGCAGTACAGAGCGCCCATAAGCCATACGACAGTCTCAGCGATAGTAGCCAACTAAAAAACATCAACTCCCATGCAACGTTCGGTCAGTTGACGCAAACTGCATGACAATAAACGTGATGTTCCCTGTAATTGTAGTAGTATGTCTATTCTTCCATAAGACCTGTACAGCACGGTCGAGTGTAGTAGTTTATAGTCCTTTGTAGAGAGGTGCGGCGCATCGCGGTACAGACCTCCGGAACAGTTTAAACGTGGCCGCGCCACGTTACCCCTCTAATGGAGAAAGCCTTTATGTTAAAACTTAAATATATTTTCTTTTTTCTTGGAAAAATTCTCCTAATTTTTCGATTTAAAAATTATATTATATTAACTAGTTATTGCCAAACGTTTGCTCTAAATAATAAACCATATTAGGTTGTTCTACCTCGTAAAGTTTTTAGGAAAATGATTCTAAACTAAATTATTATTTCGTCGTAAATAAATTTTGTTTTCCAGCGATAGATTTCCGCACCGCGCCGCGTCTCTCTACCGACCTAGTGGACAACCACTTTAACACAACATACACTTGTGCAGTCTTTTGTGTGGCCTTTTGAAATATATTTCAACCATGCAGTAATTTTTAAAAATAAATTGATATTTATTTATGTGTTTTTAATAAAAAAGTGTATCATATTTCTTGTTTATTTAAGTCTCGACTTAAAGCGAAATTCTAGTGTTATAGTTTATACAATTTAAACTTTTATATTAGAAAACAATCAGCAAAAGGCTGGCGATATAATAAAATGAATAACTACAGAGCCAAAGACTAGTAACATGTCATCATTCAGGGAATAGAAGAAAATGCTTCTGAATTAGACAATTTTTATTCAATGTAAGTCAAAATGTTTTAACACTAAAATAATTAACTACCCATTAAGAACTCAGCAAAATCTCTCAGTCTAATTAAGTCACTATAATACTTGAAGTTATTACGATTTTAATTTAAGATTAGTTTTATTTTTACACAATAGCTATCATTTTTAATGTGTAGTACATCTAACAATTGTTTTGAATTTTTTGTTTTTAAATACCCTGTGCTATCCAAAAACGTAGATTGAACCAGTGTATAGTATACAGGGTGGGTTAAAAGTTTGAGAAAGGCTTAATACTTTAAATATATATATATATATATATATATATATAAAATGCAAATTTGAAGGTATATGTGATTGAGAAACCTACTCTATGTAAAAATACTATTTTATTAAGATGTTAAAAATTTGGTTAGTAATCTTGGATCTAAATGGCACCATTTTCAATGTAACTTTATTTTTTAATCGCAAAGTGGTCATGTGCTGCATAATTTTAATGTAGAATTTTAAGAAAAAATCAATGGTGAAAATTGCATCTCTCAAACCGTTCTGAAGATATTTGCAATTATTTACATTAAATCATATCATTTAATGCAAAAATAAAATAAGTATTAAATTTCTTACCTATCAAATTTCAATGTAGAATAAAATTAAACATTATCAAACAATCAAATCATAAGGTATTAATTTAATGCGCATCAAATTTAACAATAATGAACAACTTCTTCGGCGGGAACTTCGAAAGAAATGTTTTTATTAATAATTGTTATAACAAAGAATTTGATTTGATAAACTTTGATTAATTACTGGGATATGTAAATGAAACTTGTGTACATTTTTGCATAAAATATATTATTTAATATCCACAAACAACAATGAAGGCCTATTAAGTTAGTTGAAATAAACGGTACCAGATAACTGCCACATACTTTCTCCACGTTGAAACTTTACACCTTCCCATGAGTAGCATAGGAGGTGGTTTTTTAGAATTGCAAAAGTAGTAAAATGTTACCGTGAAAAATATTAGATGCATGTAACACACATCCATATTATATTATTATTATAAACTATTCGATCGATTTCGAACAAATTTGTACCAAACATGTCAATTAGGCCTGTATAGATGCAGGAAAAACGGTTTTGAAAATTTTTGAAAAACAACCCCCTTTTTGGCGAAAAACCCCAAAAAATCTGTTAATATTATTATTATTACCTAAACGAGAATTTTTAGAAAGATACGGTTTTTTTCAAATGGTAGGGTACATTAAGGGATACAAATAAGCCAAACTTTATCAAAATCGTTAGAGCCGTTTTTGAGAAATTTCTATTTTTAACGGTTTTTGGTCATTTGTGTTTGGTAAAACCCCTTAAAAATCAAAAATTTGAAAAAAAGAAAAGAAAAAAAAAAACGCCTGGAGATATTCCAGAACTACACCTACATACCAAATTTCATCAAAATCGGACGGTTGGTATGGTCTCCAGCTCTGTACACATCCTTACAGACACACGGACAAACATCACCAAAAAAACACTTTTTAGGGTTCAGGGAGCACCAAAACACATAATTCCACTAAAAATATTTTTGGGTTCAGGGAGCACCAACACAGATAATTCCACTAAACATTTTTTGGGGGTTCAGGGAGCACCAAAACAGATAATTCCACTAAAAATTAAAATTCGAAAATTTGGACGAAAACAATACTTTCTTCATACAGTATACTACGTATAGGGTGGAGAAAGTAAAAGTAGTTCTAACAATGACTTTGCATTTTATATTTGTTTTGACGACATAGATTAATAATTAGAAATCTAAATTAGTATTAGAAAATCTACATATCACACAGTTTTACATTATGTATATGGGTTTATAGGTTTTATTGGTTTTATAATAGCATTATGTACAGTTCTCTCAATAACAAACAGAAATTCTGGCTTGAACCCGCGAAAACAAAATTAGCAGTCAAACGACTTAACCATCAGTTAATTTGTTGTAAACTTGACTTAAACTTTGATTTAAACTTATGTATAAATAGTGCTCCTTCGTTCGGGTTTAGGATTACAAGTTTTAACGATTTACGACTTTCTTGTACATATTTATTAAATTATAAAGTTACATTTATTAAACTTCATTAAATTATAAAGTTAGAAAAAGTGAATCAATAGTTTTATTAATAAATTATTACGGTAACTTTTAATTGTGTTTTACTGCCAAATAAATTCGGATGAGAGGATCATTCATGGGAGTATATCTACATACAGTACAGGATCGCCTCCATGTTTTGAAAGACAAAGCTTGTTTTTTTACATCTAGCAGTAGGAGACAAAAATTCGATAAGAACTGTGCTTCTTATGGGTTTCGTTGGTGATATTTTGCCGTCGCGTCGCAACCACGGTAAGCGGGGCGGGGGAAGTGCGTTGTTTTCGCCGCAACCCTACTCCGCTCGCACAGTGAGGCTGCCAAACTGAGTAGTGTTAGGGCATACTTTCCTATTTTCTAAGACAACTTAAATAAAATAAAATACCCTTCATCTTTCATTACCTAGTAATTCGTCTGCTTAAGCTAGTACTAGTAGCGCACAGAAGTACTAAACTTTTATTTAGTTTATGTTTTAAATCCCCAAATTAAAATTAAAATCCTCAACTTTGCCCCCCCCCCCCAAATTGCCTATATAGACAGCTGGCCCTGACTAGAGTGCATACTAATTTCATTGTGAATTTAATTTCTTGAAGCTCCCCTCCTAATTAGCCTAATTATCTTCCCCTGTACTAAGACTTAGGCCTTCTATGCAACAAAATTCATTCTTACTATATTAGGTTATTGCTAGTACTATATTATATAGTATTTAAATTTGTTTATTGTCCCTAACTACAGGATACCCACTGTTAACATTGTTGAAAATGTTCTAAAGGACAACCTCAAACATGGAAGATGCAATACTTTAGGCTTTCTGGGAGACAAAGGTGTAGTCTGTGACAATTGCTCTCAAAATATAAAGTAAAGAAAATAATGTAAAGAAATTGTGATTTTGCAATTAGAATTTGCTTATATTAAATTGTACTTGTTCATAACTTAATATACTCTAAGTATTGGAACATAAATAGGCTACTACATACAATTACATCAAAATTTGCAACCTGTATGTGAATAAATCAACCTGATCCACTAGGGTAATAAATCTGGGTAATTTGACAAGATGAACTCACCATTAATGCAAATTTTATGATTTTGATTTTTGAGCAATCAATGGGTCAATAAACATGAGTCTGGTGTGTCCTCAAATTATATCACTCTAGTCGTCTACCAGTGATGATTTTCAAACTTTGCTGATGCGGTTGCCTTGGTTGTCTTGATCTCTGTCAAACTTTTAAAGGTAAAGGCTCTGGAGTTCCCTCTACATTTCACATTTCCTGCACATAGGGCGTAGGCTCCACACAATCGCGCCTAAAACTAAATTTTCCTTCATTTCGAACTTTAGTTACGATTTTTTTATCCCACTCTGTATTGTGTGCGTTTTTAGATTTGTTGTTATAAAATAATAACAATATTATTATAATATACGAAATTAATAAAAGTCTAAATGCCTACCTGAAGTTCCAGAACGGTGGTTTATCAGGGTTAATATATTTGTGATAACGACTGAAAACACTTCCTCTTAAATTTGCGATCCAACAGTCAAATCCACTCTTTGCTAGCGTAAATGCTGAAATTTGATTTAAAATATAAATTACTATACTATAAGTCAATTATTGTAAAGGCACAACGGAATAAAGGCATAGGGATTTTCCAGGCGCCTATAAATATAAAACTTTATAACTCGTCCATACAAAATTTAAAATCTCATATGACAGATTTTTATGGTTCGAAAAAATGAGAATAAAGAAACATCCAAGAAAGTGTAAAGCATTTGTCCTACAATGTAGAAATGCAAGCATAAATAAGTTTTATGCTGATATACTGTGACCGTTGAAAAACTGTCATTACTTTTTTCAGATATTTAGTATTTTAATGTATTCAAAATACATTAACGCAAATAGTCATTGTTTAGTACTAAACCAAAACAATGCTGTTACTTTTATAAAACCAAAACACAGTACATACCCAAGCCATCATCGTTTAGTACATAAGCATCTGAACATTCCGTAGCACCAGGTATAAGAAGAACCGGAGGTCCAGGATTTTTAAATGTTCTTATTCTTATTAGACTGAGGATGTAGCCATCATCGGTAACGACTGAGTACACCTCGGGCTTGAATCCTGCTTTCGTTATTAGTTTACCCTACATAGACAATGTTTTAACTCAGTGACTTATAAGTTTTAAAACCTCATAATATATTATAATTCAAACAAAAATATAAAATAAGAAAATTCTGTCCATAGAAATGTATATTGCTTTTAAGAGATTACCCACCAATTCCCACTTTATTTATTAAAGCACGGTTTTAACATAACTTTATGTTAAGTGGCAATACTATTTTAAATTTTTTTAGTGAATTTCCATAGGGGAAATGAGCTATTGCAGTCGCCCTTATGGTCGGGAGTAGCAAATGAGCACCGATCATGGTCCCCAGAACAAGTTTTGGGGTGTCATTAAAAATCATATATATATATAAATATATATATATATATATATATATTTATTTATGTGTGTATGTGTGCGCACTCTAACGGACGCATTTTACGTCCTATTTGGCCCAAATTTGGTACACACGTGGGTTGTCTAAGTCACTTGGACGAGTTCGTTAGCCAAAACAATTGACCGGAAGTACCATTTATATAGGTGTGCGCACTCTTATGGACGCATTTTATGTCCGATTTGGTGAGCAGGTTAGTTTTCTAAGTTGTTTGGACGAGTTTGTTAGCCAACAAAATTGAACGGAAGTAGACAACATATTTGACCGGAAGTATCAAATATATAACTGTGCTCACTCTAACGGACGCATTTTATGTCCGATTTGGTCCAAATTGAGTACACAGGTTGGTTTTTTAAGTCGTTTAGACGAGTTCGTTCGCCAAAAAAAATTACCGGAAGTATTAGATTTTTTGAGATTTTTCGTACTAGAATTACATTTTTTTTTAAGTTTTCTTTAAAGAAATAGACATACGAAATAATTCTGCACATTTTGTTTTTTTACGCGACCTTATAGCTCATCTGGTTCCCCCAAAAACAATCAAAACATAAAATACCGTAAAAGTCCCAGAATTAAATCCACGGCTTTTACCGTGGTGACCGATGGCAATTTATTTGGTACATGTTAGCAGCACCTTAGTGAGTAGATCAATTTCCCAAATAGTTGTTTGAAACCCAAAAACATAATATAAATTTAATTTTGGAAATTCGCTCAACTCACGTCAGCGGTTCATCTGCGTGGTCGAATTAAAAAAAAAAAATGAATCTGCTTTTATTTGAATGTAAGTTTTTTATTAAGTTTGAAATTCCAGTAGTTGTAATAATACACTACTAGACAAAAGTTTCGCAACACAAACAAAACATTCTGTCAATGAAACGCAGGACTTATAATGACTTGTTTAGTAACAATGCTTTAAACAGACAAAAATACACTTAACATTATAGCAAAATATTTATTATCTGATCTCTTTCTCTTTTCTTATCTTATCTTCAGTTAAAAGTCCAAATCCTGTCCCTCTTTCGAGTTTTGACCAAAGGTAATTGCCCAGTATTCTGAAGTGATTTGAGTGACGCAGTACATTTTTATTTAGTAAGAATAATTGAATTCACTATTTAAAAAAATTACTATTTATGTACACCGTCGTTTAACTAATGCTGAGGCGGTTAGAGCTAGAATTTTGGTTCGACAAGGGCGCTCGCAAAGTGAATTTCGGAGTACACCGTTCCACAATTGGAAGAGCTGTTAGGTGGTTTCAAGAGACTGGACGAGATGACAGAAGAACAGTTCAAGGCAGGCCAAGAGTAACTGACAGAAAAGATTATAATTTTCTAACATTAAGCGCACTTCGCAGGAGGACGGAATATTCGCAATGTGAATATTTCGAGCCGTACCATGCGTAGACGTCTCGCAGAAGTGGATTTGAGCAGTAGACGGCTTGCTGCAGGTCCTCTTCTCACTGCACGTCAACGTGCTTTGAGGCTTAGATTTGCCCGGAATCATATCCATTGGACTGTGGATATGTGGATACGACGCTCGTACAGAACTCGTGGTACTTCGTAGACCGGCTCTGACAGCACAAAGGTATGTGGAAGATATACTGCAAGATCATGTTGTTCCGCTTGCTCCGTTTGTGGGACCAAATTTCAAACTGATGCATGATAATGTTCGACCACATACCGCAGCCGCTTTACGTGGTTACCTTATGGAGGTCGGCATAAGTTCAATCGATTGGCCACCCAAGCGTCCAGACCTCAATCCTATTGTACACGTGTGGGACAGCGTAAAAAAGCATCAGGAGAAGAAACAACCCTGCAACCACTTTCGCAGCCCTTACAGCCGCAGTGATAGAGGAGTGTGAGGCAACACCACAAGAAGAGATTCAACACCTCATCAGTAGTATGAGGAGAAGGCTGCAAGAAGTAATCCGAGCAAGAGGAGGAAATACCAGATACTAGGAAATTAGCAATAAACCAAATAAATTAAACTATCAATTTTTCTTTGAGTTAAAAACTAGAAGTTTATCGGCTTTTTTAGCTTTTCTTTTGTTTACCAAAGTAAAATATTATACTCTCTAAAAGTCTTAACATTTTTGTTGCTTTCTTAATCTAAGATAAGGAACAAATATATTAAAAAGGGTTTTAGTGTTTTTATTTACTTTTAAACTAATCAATTTAAGACAAACATGGTTGTTGCGAAACTTTTGTCCAGGATTGTATTACTTCTGCTAAAACAATTACTAAACTTACATATTATATAGTATGGAAAAAAAATAAATAAAGGAAAAAAATAATAATAAGAAGAAAAAGTTTGAATGTTATTATAATAATACACAAATATTTTGCGTTTTTATCATTATAATTAAAATGTTTGTATACTTTCTTAAATTTTAACATTTAAGTTCAGTTTGTAAAAGATCTACTTATTAAAATATCTAGGAGAAAGAATGCTCTACACGCAGTAATACAAATTGCAACGGCTAATTGGCCTATTGCAATTGCACCAATTAGTGGAATTAATTCAATTAATTAGAGAAAGTTAATTAATTAATTAGAGTCAAAAGGGGGTTAAAATTAGTCAAAATTAAGAATGATAAAGATAAAAAAGCATTGTAAAGTTAAAATAAAGTTTTCAAGAGTTTATTTTGAAAAGTAACAAACATTTTTTGAAGTTAGTTGAACTCATGACGTAAGCGTTGGAGAAAAGAACCTTCCAAAAAGATGCAGGATATGACATGCACAATCCTGACCAGACTGGCACAAAGTTATGTTTATTTGTAGCATTAGTTACATGTTAAAATATAAAATTATTAAATTAGTTGTTAATTTTAGTTAGATATAAAGAGGAGAAAATTAGTTATATAAAACGCCATCAAAAGAATTATAATCAGATAAATTGTTTAGAAGTTATAAGCATAATATAAGAGAGAAAAAGAAAAACTTTTAAGATTTTATTTGAAACAAAAAACTAAATATAGTCATTTGCAAAGCAAGAACAGGTTAATAAAGATGGAATAAACATAATTTCAGATTTATAAAAATTTCGAACTTAAAATGAGATTTTAAAGTTATTCTTGGGCTTAAAAAAGCCAATGACGTAAAAAGTTAAAAGGTAATTAAATAATGAAAATTAGAAATGGATAGAACAGGTAATAATGCATAATTAAGCAAAATTTCATAAAAAAATAATAAATTGTTTTTGTGAAATAAAATAAATTAACAAAAAACTTGATTAATTAAAATAAAGGTAAAGTGAAAAATGGGAGTAAATCGATAGATTATGTCGTACAAGGTAAATGTAATGTATTGTAAAGCAATGTGAGAAATGAAAATAACTTAATAAGAGGGAATGGAAAATTAAAAACAAAAGCTAGTAATTAGAACAAATAAAAAGGAGCTTATCTCAGGAACTAATTAAGTTACAAAACATACAAAACCAGTTTAGTGCGTTTCAAGACAAGGCAAGGAAGATAAGAACAATCAATTTTCAAAATGGTTAATCAATAACATGTCGAAATCAATAATTAAACGATGCCTAATTAAGAGAAGATAATTACATCAAAATTCATGAAATAAATCAACAAATAATATATTAGACCCAAAAAATATATTTATAACTTAAGAAATAAGAATTTTGTATAGAATATAACGGAAGAGACTCGTTTGACTGAATAAATCCCAGAGAGTTCAGCGAAGTTTAAAAAGTTAGTTATGGAAAAACCAGCGCGGCGTCATAATAGTGTAGAGATACGTGGAAGTACGTGAAAGATACGGTGCTCGTTTATTCCTAACTCCGGTCGGTAGTTAGTGGGCCGTAAATTCATCGTGAGAAGAAACAATAAGAAGAAGGCTTGTATAGCCAAAAGACACAAAGGATTTAAGGAGAAAACATTTTTAAAGAATAGGAGGTATCAACGTCGGAGCAGTCGAGGAGAAGGCAGCTGTACCAACACCAATATGGAATCGAGAAGGAGGCATCATTAAGAAGAAGTCACACCTTAGGAGGAGTCGAGAATCAACATAGAACATCTTGAGTCAGTAACAGGCAATCAAGTTTTCCCATTAATAAATAAAATAATTAATTTCCATTTGCAACTTCTAACTTAAATATTTTAAAATAAATTAAATTCAGGGGATTTTAAATTTAAATTAAAATAAATTCATGTAAATTCATTACTCACAATGGCTATTCGACGAATGTAATATGTTTATAATAATATTATCCAAATTTATAATTAGATTGTATTTTGTTTGCAAACGCCGTTGCGTTCAAAGTTAAATTTGTGTTTTGATTGAATAAATAATTTTAGTTTTTTCTAATATAGACAACATTATTTCAAAAAAATTTAATATCCTAAATTCATAAAGTGCTCTAGAAATAAGAAGGTTAACAGGTAAGCTAGCCACCGACCACACAAACTTTAACGCCAAAGGGAACGACCCCGGAGTATTGTCAGAATTGAGATAGTGTACTAAAGAGTTACAAAAAGGGCAAAAAGGTCAAGGTAAATTTAAATTAAATTTATAAGAACTGGAAAACAAAAGATTTTCCTTTTCTTGTCATCGCAAAACCTCTCATCATGTTAAAACGGGCTAGTACAAATAACAAAACATCAAATAAGGCCTAAAACCACGTTAGGTGTTATTTGATAAAAAGAAATTGATTAAATTAAAGAAAAAAGGTGTGGAAAGGGTTTGTGCGTGGTTAGTGGAGCACGAACGTGGGGAACTAAGGTAACTTGTAAGAGAGGGGTTTTGTGCGTGGCAATATGTCAAAACATTTTGATCTGGTTATATCAATGTAGTATTGATTTTGATTCATAATAATGATGATAACTCTGTCATAGATATCACACTGTTTTCTTTTCAAAAATGATCGTAAGAAGATTTTATTGCAACACAATTTTAGACTGTCTAGATTATTTTAGAACAGCATAAAAAAGGATAAAGAATAAAAGAAGAAAATAAAGAATTCAATAAACAAGAAAATAGTTTATTGATGATGTACATAATTTTTAAAAAACTTCTTAACTTTTTTCAAGATTATTTAAAACTAAATGAACTGGAAGATTTATTTTATTGTCTTAATAGTTTTTTTTCTTCAATATTTTGAACTACTAATGTTAGTTTTTCCTTTAGGAATCCACGAAGATAATTTTAGTAAATAATACTTATGTGGTTGCAGAGGTTAGTTTTTAAACATTTTGCAAAAGTTATTTAAATTTATGTAAAACCGAAGTAATGTTTTGTATTTTCAACTATTGTTTCAGTTGTTTTGGCTTCTGGTGTACATTGGGTCAATTTCAAAAATTTGCCAAGGGGTTTGCAGAGGTTACGTTAGGTTATTGTAAAATAAAAATAAACGAGAATGTTAGATTGTAGAGAAGGAAAATAACTCTGCCAAACTTTATAACTCTTAATTTTAAATTAACATAAATCATATGAACTCAAACATGTTTTGTATTTTATTTTACTAATAATGTTAATTCTTCAGCCGCTTTTGATTTTCATACATTTGTTTTGGTTACTAAGATTTGTTTTAACAAATTTGGTTGGATTACATTATGCTACGTTTATACTTAGAGTGCTTGATCTACAGAGTACACAATAAAAATCGAACTTACAGTAGTGAACGTGGTGTCCCTTGAATCCAAAATATTTTTAAATGAAAGTTTTTCTGTCAAAAAGTTCACAATTTGAAAAAGTGAAGGTAAAAAACATGATTGACATACATGAAACAGAAGAAGAGTTACCAGTATAGAGCGCATTTTGAAGTAACACAATCGAAATTCTAAGACACAATAGTTGATAAGTTAATGGTGCGTGGTACATAAAGAATAGTAAATGGTGAAATAAAATTAATTACTATGCAATAGATAAGGCTATCATTATTTACAGTGCATACAATTAAATTTTGTGTACGTCAAGTGTTCTAAATTCAACTCTGTTCATCGAAAGAAATATATGTACAAAGTACTATGTTCTTTCCAGTTTATAGGCTAATAACAGTCAACTACAGACATCTCGTGGCCCGACCTGGCCCACCGGGACACCGGGTAACCTCTTGGCTGGAAAAAATTTCAAATAATAAAAGTGATGGATTGTATTATATAATTTACTCTAATTTGATTATTGCAACTATCAAAGCCCTTCCTCGCCTTCGTTACAGGAAAATATTGTTGTGTATGCCAACATTGAACATAGTACAGTAAACGCATCTGCCAGCTGCGCTCATTTACAGGTGATGGTGATGCAATGAATACACAATTAGCAAATATCAGTTTACAACACGTGTTGTCAACGAATGTTTAAAACAATCTATAGAACACTAGTTTTTTTTTGACAACATTTCGCTGTCGTAAACAGTTTTTCAGTGTTTGCAATAGAAATTCTGTTTCCCACTAGAATTCGGTAAAGATCAAAGGGAGTTGTGGACATTTGTTTACAACAATTGTTTTAGTACCTCTGCGGTGTTTACAACACTTCCCCGCTCGTACCATCACTACCACCACAACGTATTCGCTTTGTGAACCACGGAGCCTTGCCCATAGTAGTACATATCTATGGCCTTGCCCCGCCGTTGCCACCCCAGTTTGCTGTAGCCGCTATATCTAGTCGCTTGTGCCATTTATCGTGCGTTATTGTGTTTTGCGTTTATTGTCACTCGTACAATGGAAAACATGTTTAGTGAAAATGGAGTGGGGTGAAGATCAAGTATTTAAACTAGTTTATTTGTATCGGGAACATCCTGCTTTATGGAATCCAAATATCGCTGATTATAAGGACAAGAATTAGAAAAAATTATGCATGGGCCGACATCTCGCGGGAGATAAATCTCAGCAAGATCGAAGTATAAACTAAAAATGAGATTGCTCATTTTTCAATTTTCAAAAGTGGCGATCAAGTTCAAAAATGTTGCAAAAAAAAAATTATGGACTTAAAATACACTTTGTTATAATCATTTGTTTTTAACCCCTGTTGATAACAATGTTTTAAACATTTTGTTGTCAACTCCGGTGTAAAAGCGGCTTAAGACCTGTACTGCACGGTTAACGTGGAATCGAGTGTAGTGTAGACGAAGAGCTTGCTTTGGTAAGATAATTAATTTCTCAAATTGTAGTTGTCTGCTTCAGTTTAAAACGTTTTCATTAGTGTGTTATGTGAGTAAATTTATTGTGAAGATGGTGCCGTGTGGGATGTTTGATTTTTGGAGTGACCTTGGATTTAGTTAAACTTTGTTTTATAGTGATCGCAAAGAAAAATCGATGTTAAGATTTTTGTGGAAATATCCGTTTTGGGACCCCCTGAGTCCAAAAAAGTGGTTTTTACTAAATATCTGGTTGTATGTCTGTATGTATACAAAGCTAGAGCGAAAACTTTTCGATCGATTTCGAACAAATTTACACCAAACATGTCAATTAGGCCTATATAGATGCACGAAAAAGAGTTTTGAAAAAATTTGAAAAACAACCCCCTTTTTGGCCAAAAACCCCCAAAAAATCAGTTATTTTTTTATAAAAAAACGGCTCTAACGATTTTGATCAAATTTAGCTTATTTGTAGAACTTAATGTACCCTACCTTATGCAAAACGCCTTATATTTCTAAAGATTCTTGTTTAGCTAATAATAATAATAATAATAATAACTGATTTTTGGGGGTTGTTTGGCCAAAAAGGGGGTTGTTTTTCAAAATTTTTCAAAAACTTTTTTCGTGCATCCATACAGGCCTAATAGACGTGTTTTGTACAAATTTGTTCGAAATCAATAGTATAATTTTCTCCCTAGCTAATAATAAATTATTTATTAATTAATCTCCTACTTTAATATCACCTCTCCTACCCCACCTACAATTATGAAGTCACAATGAATCTGTTTAGTAATTTTAATATGAGAGAAAGTATGTGCCAGTTCCTGGTACCGTTTATTTAATTGGCAGTCGCCATTGTTTGTCTCACAAGTGAGTGTTAGTTCGTATTGTTACATTTATTTCCTGTTTGTCGTAACGTAACTGGATTGCTAAGAACTGATTTTTTCTACCTAAATCCTTATAAATATAATCCACATAATAAACCTAAATCCACATAATCTCCAAACTATGTGAGACCTCCTCTGAAATGAGAAGTTTAATATTTAAAAAGATAATAAAGAACAAGTCATAATTTATTTTGATTAGCATGTTTGTGGTACCAAGTCACTATTATAATAAATTAATAATAATATTACCTAGTTAGGTCCGTCACGTGACTTCTTGTTATTTAATATGACATGTTTCGGAGCCGAAACTACATTTTCAAGTTCTAATCACTCCGAAGAAATCGTCGCACATTACAATAAATAAAACATACATACATACATACGTACACATCACACTAACACATAAACACAATATCGCGCTTGTCATGACATTAGGTGCGCAACCTATCATTGTCGGTTGAATACTGCCGGTATTGCGTTCAGGGATCTAACGATGGCTATTTCTGTTTGTCTTCTGTGTATTTGATGGCGTATCATATAAATGGTGGGAGTGAAATTAAGTGGGAGTGAAATTATAATAGTGACTTGGTACCACAACATGCTAATCAAATTAGAAGCCGGTCAGGCATCGCTGGTATACAAATTCCGAAACATCAAGATAAAGATAGCTAAAGCATGCTTACACATTAAATTCAACAAAACATGTCTTCACAAAGATATCAAGCCTAAATATTGCATTATTAACATCCGCAATAAGTCCAATGTCGAGATTAAACATGCGGCAGAGATAAAATGGATTAAGGAGGAAATTAGAAATGTATATTGTAAGAAGGCCAATTTGAATATAGACCTTTATAAAACACACTTAGAATTACTCAACACAGTACATCCCGCAATTTTAAATAGGGTGCTTTACTTTGTCAATTCAGAAGTAGATAAAGCCATTCGTCCAGTCGGCTGTTTACATAACAAGAAATTACAATATTTATACGATAGCCAACACAACAAGGTAAACATTGAATGTAAACACAAGTTTTATACACGAGTTTCTAACTTATCTAAAGTACACTTTCATAATACTGAAATGGATTTATTAAATAAAGGTCTGAAATACAACATCCCACGGCTAAATAATAGGAATCAAGTAATACGCGATGTTGTTAATGCAGAAGCTGCAATAAAAACAATGAAAGACCATGTGTTACAAAATGGCATAAGAGTAATGGTAAATAATAAATTAAACAATATTCTAAATAAAGCAAGCAATTTTAACCGACAACCTCATGCGTTCAATAGAATTTACCAAAACGATGCCAAAACGTTAAGCAGAATAACACGCATACTAGAAGATAATGAAGCCATGGTGACTAAAGCCGATAAGGGTAACACTTTGGTCATCATGGATCAAATTGAATATAGGCAAAAGAGTAAAGATTTTTTTCAACGAAAACAACATTAAAAAGTTGACAGGTGACCCAACCAACAAATCCCACAAAAAACTTAACCTGACAATTAACAAATGCACAACTTTGCTAAGCGAAGCCACACGCAGGTCCATTAAACCAATCAATCAGCAAGCTCCACAATTTACCGGACTACCGAAAATACACAAAAAACACACACCTATAATACCATTAATCAACTATACTCAGCACCAAGCTTTAAAACAGCGAAAAAGTTGGAGCAACTCATTAAAAATAACATCACCATAATAAACAACAATAGCATAAAAAACACCTCAGAATTCGTAGACAATACAAAAAATATTAAAATCCTTTCACATTTCAAGATAATTTCATTTGACGTTGTTAACATGTATACAAACATTCCAATAGCAGAAACAGTAAACATAATCAGAGAAAACCTTACCAAAACTAATAAATTGTGTAAACGTGGGGTGGAAGAATTAATATTGTTGCTACAAGCAGTGCTAGAGCAGAATTATTTAACCTTCGAAAACACCTCTATACACAAGAAGATGGCCTAGCAATGGGTTCACCACTTTCAGGTTTACTAGCCGATATACAGTGTGTCCTCGAACTCTCTGGACCCCTTTTGTGTTATGTTTATATTGTAAAATATGTTTGTCTCGATCCCAGGAACATATCCACAAAAGGGATCCAGAGAGTTCGGGCACATCCTGTATATTTAAATCATTATGAAAATGAATTCTCACTGTCCAACCGCAATAAATACAAACAGAACATAATATATTATGGCCGCTACGTCGATGACACGTTCGTAGTTTTCAATGGACCCGACAGGCAAGCCGTCAATCTTAAGAATTACATGAACAGCATTCATTCCAAGATCCAGTTCACGCTTGAAACTGAAAACGATAACCAACTCAACTTTCTCGACTTAACCATCAAAAAAGGCACAGACAAGTTCAAATAATTTTTTTTCGTAAACCCACTACAACCAACGTCAGCTTTCACGCTCATTCCTACCATCCATATTCTTAAAAAATGGCAGCTTTTCATTGCTTTGTATATAGACTTCTCACTGTCCCATTGAGTAAAGTTGATTACCAAGAAGAATTGATCAACATTAAACATATAGCCGTAGCCAATGGGTACAAAAGTACAATAATTGATAAGATGATTAACAACCATAAAAAGAAAATGAACAATAAACACATAGATACCCATAGCACTATTGATAATAAACATGTCTCGTCTGAATATACGAACTTTTTACCTAACATCCTAAAAAACATCTTCAAAAAACACATCACATTATCCTTCCCTACAACCAATAAATTGTCAAAATTGCTTAGGCGTAAAACCAACACCTCGACTGAAAAAATGTCCGGAGTTTATAAAATCAATTGCCAGGATTGTAGTAAACATTACATAGGTCAGACAGGGAGAGCGTTCATCAAACGTTACAAGGAACATCTTCCCAACAATAAGTCCAACATTAACAATTCCAATTACGCTCGTCACCTTGCCGAAAACAAACATAGCCCAGGTGACTTCCACGCTTCAGTAGAAACCTACACATTTGCGGCAAAGGTAGACTAATAAATGCTAAGGACGAGTACGAAATTTATAAAGCATTCAAAAATAAACCGGACGATATCTTAAATGACCAACTTTCATTTCACTCCCACCATTTATATGATACGGCCATCAAATATTATTTACAGAAGACAAACAGAGATAACCATCGTTAGATCCCTGAACGCAATACCGGCAGTATTCAACTGACAATGATAGGTTGCGCACCTAATGTTATGACAAGCGCGATATTGTGTTTATGTGTTGGTGTGATGTGTACGTGTGTATATGTTTTATTTATTTTAATGTGCGACGATCTCTTCGGAGTGATCAGAACTTGAAAATTGAGTTTCGGCTCCGAAACATGTAATAAATACACGACAAGAAGTCGCGTGACGGACCTTTCAAGGTAATATTATTATTAATAATAATTTATACAATTCAGTTTATCATAATACCACATAAAAACAATTTAAATTTTTGTTTACCTAAAATTGTTTATTTTCCTGATAACAATTTTGTGGCAGCTCAGTTGTCACCTGGTTGAGAGATAGAAAAGTGATACTAGTTTTGTTAAAAACATAGACATGCCCCTATAGTCATAGTAATTAGTCATAAATGGTTAAGACTGCCATTCCCATAGGTAAGGTTGTGGCAAGTTACTTTGTGTCAACTAGTCAACATCCGGATAATTCGGCAAAATCCTCTCGCCTTTGATCCCTCGCTTACTTTACCGAGACCAAGTGGTAACCGAGCTGTCACGATTAGGACTTAAATTATAGATTTTCTAAGTCATTTCTATATATCGTTTCACAAAACGATGCACATACTTAGTTTTTATTTAATTTATTTAGGCTTAATAAAGTCTCAAAACTCACGAATTGGCACAGATTTTTCTCCAAATTTCCATTCCCTTCAAACGCCTCGGCACCTCTTTCCTTTAAACTCATCCACTGCCACCAAGAGGTTCCCAGGCCGGGTCGAGGGAGCCCCGATGAGAGTATGCAATCATTAATTTTACCTAGAGTTAAATTTATTTTTTATTTGTATAGCCTTACGTGTAAGTCTAAAACTGAGTTATCTAAAAGCTTTAGGTTTTGGTGTCTAAAATGAAAAGCCTCTTCTAATTGTCTACTCTTGTGAACTTATTATTTATTTTGTGTTGGAGGTCTGTCATCTTCACGCATTTTGCTTGTTAAATTTGAGAATATATTAGAAGGAAACTCCCTAAAAAAGTGTATTTGGTTATTTTAATTGAGTGGGATGCAATACTAGACACTCAAAACTAGTTTCTATTTATCAACGGAAGCATTTTTTGGTTTCAGTTATGTATTGGCTTTAAGTTCTTTTCTACTTTCTTTTCACGATACAGATACTTTTATGTTAGATTCCTTTCCTCAGCTTTTTTCTTCCTAAATCAATCTCTGACGTCTATTTCAGTTATTCCCGGTTGTCTTTAGATTTGTATTTACTTTCACGATACACTCTATCTTTCTTTCCCCATTATAAAGCAGAAGTGTCGTGGTTTTTCTCATTCTGATCATTTGTCAAGTGACTGTAAAACGTCCGTTTAGCCATTGTTTAATGTTTTTCTTTTGAATATTTCATAGAGTTTCTCATTAGTTCTCAAATGGAAGGAATCTATCATTGTTTTATTTTAAGCTTCAATATTAAAATAAAAACATTTTCTTGTATACAGTTTCTGCAGCGGATGGACATTCCGTTTTGACGTCAGAGCTACGACAATGGTAGTTTGTCACTGTTATTTTTTGGTGTCATTAATTTATAATTTTATATAACATCTCTTGATATCTTCATATTTAGTGTTCAAAGCATTTATTGAAGCCTAAACATTTTAATCTGCAGTCCTTCATCTTTTAAGCACTTTTGGAACTGAAAAGAATTATATATACTTATTACTCAAATTGAAGTAATTTTAATTAATTATTATTAAATTAATAATCTGAAGTAAATAATTTAATTACATGACATTTCATTGGAGACTTACTTCTACGGCCGATTCAGACACTAACATTATTGTCTAATAAACTACAATAAAAGACAGCAATTAGTTCGTAAACTACGAAGAAATTTACGTAGTCTACATTACAACAGAATAATACATGAAACACCATAGAAGTTGATGTTTTAATAAAAGTACATTTTGAAGGTAATTAAATTATTATACTATGGAAGTAACAATAACTCCTTTCCTGATCTAGATATCGTAGTGGGAGTGGTGGCAGTAAATATCGAAGAATTGTTAAAACGTTAAGTACGGTACTTGTGAAATTAAACACCTTGAAATTTAAAATTTGTTAAAAACTGTTCTTTTTAAATAATTGTAAATATTAGTTTGTAATTTTGTACTATTTATCAAATTTTATTTTGTATTCTTTAAATATTCGTGTTATTTGACAATGTATTGTATTATAACATTTTTCAACTGTCGTACATTATCATACAGCAGCAAAACAATAATTGTTTCTAAGTTATTTGTCGGGAGCACGTTGTAAACCTACATGTGTCCAAGCAATAAAAGTTTTTTTAATGTTCAGTTTAAGATAAAAAGCACCACGTCGGTCTATCATCATCTGAAATCAACTTTTTCTTAGACAAAAGCCATGGCTTCTCCCTGATTATGTAAGCTCTCCCCCCCCCCTTGTTACAATATTTTCATCCGCCGAATGTGGAGTATTTTTTATCGGGGTTCCGTATCTTAAAAAGTAAAATGAAACCTTATAGAATCATTAGCGTGTCTGTGTGGCGCAGTAAATTTTCTACGGATCGGAAAAGTTACCACAATTTTAAGTCGACATAGCATACGAAGCTATAACATATCAATAATTAGACTCAAACCCCATTTTCAGTGATTCACGTTTTGTTAGCGTACTATTAAATTTACACTGATTGTAAAATCATTTTTATATCTTTTTCAGTTTTGTGTCTCATGATTCAGTTGAAAAATGCCAGGAACAAAAACAATAGGCCGTGAGATAAGTAGATAAAAATACTTATATACACATATAATATAGACGCTTTGTAAAAACGTTGTCCATTGAAGTTATAGATGACACTTCAACCACACACCCGATATGAAAAATACTTGAATAGAACAGATTTTGTAGTAAGGCATTTAACGCATATTGAGTGAATGTCTTGAAAATCATGGATGTAATACATAAATTTATAAAATTTGATTGATACTACGATATTCTCTAAAACATCCTGTTACTAATATGTGTAAATTGTCAAACTTTAGTAAAATTAGTTGATTAGTTTTTGAGAATATAGAAAAGTTAATTAACATTTAACTTTAAGGGTAGTTATTTCATTTCACCCCTTTGACTTAAGTAATCAAATTGCAAATAGTTTTGTATATTCCTTAAAAATAATATTACATAATTTTAGTTTTATAGCTTGTAGGAAGTTAGTTTAATTTATATTTATTGTATAAGGGTAGCAACCTCATTTTGCCCCTCCTCTGGAACATCGTGGTGGATGACCTTCTTAGAGAATTCAACAGCAATGGTGCATATGCAAAATAATATGCGGATGATGATGTTATACTAGTGGTCGGTAAGTTTGTACTAACTGTGACGGAGCTGTTTGGAGTGAGACTTAGGACTGTTGAGAAGTGGTGAGGGAGAACGGGACAGGGTGTCAGTCCAAGCAAGACTCTAGCCATCCCATTTACCAGACGAAGGAATCTAGAGGGCTTCGGGCTCCTCAGTCTTCAAGGCAGTGGGACCACCATAGCAACAGAGGTAACGTACTTGGGAGTGGTGAAGGACCAGAGGTACGGCAGAGTGGGAATGATGAAGGGGGCAAAGGGAGTGATCTTCTGTGCACGACTAAATCGAGTGATCGATAGAGGTAAGTGGACATTAATGGCGAGCAGGCGCATGGTAGGGTGGACATGGGGGTTGAAGCCTAAGCTACTCCTCTGTGGTAAGACCGGTCATGATGTACGACGCCATTGTATGGAGGGCAAGAACAGAGGTCCAGAGTGTGTTGGCGGGTCTGGCAAGAGTTCAACATTTTGCCTACTTTGCTTGCTATCACGGGAGCAATTAGCAGTGCTCTCAGTGCCGCTCTACACTGCTGTCTGGACCTTCTTCCACTGGAGCTTTTTGTCAAAGCTGCAGCGAGGAAAGGTGCTTATCGCCTTCAATGTGAGGAACTCTGGACACAAAGCCCAAGGGATTTGGGACACTCTAGAATAACAAAATTAGTCTCCAGAGATTGGACACTGGACATGATCTCTGACTACACGAAAATCAAGTACTCCTTCTCAACTCAAAACTTTTTCGTGTGGTAATCCCGGATCTCTCTCTGAGTGTGAGCTAGAATAGTATAAGGACGGCTCAAAGACAAAGGGGAGCTAAGGTGCAGGAATCTGTGGTGAAAACCCTAGGCAGGAATGTGTGCTGCCGATGGGGGACAACCCAAGAGTATTCCAAACAGAAATTACAGCTTTACTGGAATGTGCCAGAGAGAATCTTAGACTCGGTTATATGAACAGAGAAATCTGAATATATAAAAACAGCCAAGGCAGCTTTGAAAGCCTTGAGCTCAAATGAGTTCAAGTCAAAACTAGTCTGTTAATGCATCGAATCCATTATTCAGCTTGCGGGTCTAAACGAGGTTACACTCTGTTGGGTACCAGTTCATGTTGGAATAGGTGGAAATGAATGTGCAGACAAGCTGGCAAACAAGGCATCAGCTTCTGAATTCACAGGACGCAGGTGGTTGCCGACTGGGCAAGACTGGAATATGGAAGGAGGTGGAAGATCATCCTTGGATTGAGGATGAGCAAACTCTCACTTCTTGGTCCATCAAGACAAATTGCAACTGGCATTCTGTCATTGAGAAGATGCAAGGTAAAAGAGGCGGTCGCTCTAATCACAGAACATGGCCACCTTAAAAAACACATGAAGAACATGGGTAATTTTACTGGAAATCCTAAATGCAGGAAATGTGGTCTGCAGGAATAAACCACAGAACACCTAATTTATGAGTGTGAAAGGCTCGAACAGATTAGTTATGAAACCTTTGGCAAATTGAACAAAGGACGGACCATAACTCAAGATAACCTTGTCAAATTGATTCTTAAGTTTAACAGGCTTATGGATCTTGAGAAGGAAGGGTAACTGAGGGATCAACGTGGTAGCGCAATAAGCCCTAGAAGCTAGCGTGCATAAGGTTCTGGACTGTCCACAGAAGAAGAAGAAGAAGAAAAACCACATTTCAATTGTGTACCTAAGCCATTCAGAGACCCATGCAAACAAAACATTTCATTAAAATTGGCCGTTTAGGAGAAGTTCAGTGACATACACACGTGCAGAAGAATTATATATATAAAGATTATATACCTGGTTATCTGCTATGCAATTTTTTGGCAGTTTATCACCACAGTTTCAGGAACAGGTTTCCTTCTTCAGGTTTTGTAAATAAACTTTACACATAAGTGAGCACGTCAAATATGAAGTAGGAACATGTACACAGTTTACTACAAAAGACATTCAAAATAAAATTTCACATAAATTCACAAAAACAAGTGAAAACGGAACAAACTTTTATAGTTTTTATTATTAACACGTCCTCCCTCTCTTTTTACTTAATTGATTGTTTTGTGCTGGTGTTACTTGCCCTCGATTTTGCGTGTAGCACAACCCCTTAAGCCTTTTGAATTTGAATTTTATTTTATTTCCAATAAATTTCCCTTCAGAAACTTAATTAGATATAATCTTTTAAACTATTTGTCCTTTATACTGCTTGTGAGGAACTTGTGGTGGCAAGAATAGGAAATCTACTGCCTATCCTGTTCTTAAAATTTGATTACTTAATTATTCACTTTGGATGCTAGCTCTAGTCTGACATCCAATTCTGTAATCCAATTGGATTAACTAGCTCTGGCGGAGTTAATTTGTTACACTCAAGAATTAGGTTCACCTTATTAATTATATTTATTCTAGAGCACTGAATGATTTCAGGTATGATTTTACTAATATTTAGAAATGAAAGAATGTGAGAGTTTCAAATAAGTTTTTTATTTGAAAACAAAATTTAATTACTTTTGCAACGGCGTGTATTGAACAAAACAATTTTAAAGAATGTGAAACAATTTATGTTCATTTATTTACAATTAACTATCGACTTTTTTTTACCATTGTGAGATTTGAATATTTACGAAATGACTTTAATATATTAACTTAACTTTTCCCTTAATTTACTTTTATTTAAATTTTTATTTGATTCAAATTTAAAATGGGATTATTCCTAATGGAAAACAAACTTGATTATCTGTTACTTACAGATAACAGATGATCCTCGTCCTTCCTTCCAGGTGGTTTTCCTTGGTATGATGTCCTGGTTGGTCCTTTTCTTCCGTTCTGTCTTTCTTTGGGAGAAGTGCCAGTCTTATTTCTTGCTATTCTTCTTACTTGCAATTTCGAACGGTTTCTTACGGCCCGCCACTCTTTACCGGAGATCGTGATAGATTACCGACCTATTGTGCTTCAGCAATGACTACATATCATCAGCAACGAGACGTGGTTTCTTGGTGAATCTTCAGACGCAACTAACTTGTTTCCCTTGTTATAATTACTCTTGTTATAATTTTGAGAAACTTGGTTTCTCTAGTTTATTATGTTTTTCTCCTCCATAATATTAGTTTAATTATTTTATTTATGTAGATTTCTTTTTATTTCGTAATTTATCTAGCTTTTGTCTAATTTAAATAATTAATCAATTTCTTCCTTCGGTCATGGCATTACACTCGGTGGTGGATTCTTTACGTCACACCTCCGCTTGAGAGCTGTCTGTTATTGGCATAAGAAATTCATTTTAGCTCCTGCACTCTTCTATTAAAAGTATTTTTCTTCCAAAACGCTCTAACTTCTTAACCCTTGGTCCGATTTTGGATTTCTTGGGCTCAAACGATTGGTGACCATTTCCTGATACTGCCCTTGGTTCTTGAGTTATACACTTCGTAAGTTGTGTAGAATTTTCTAAATTTAGTTTTCTGAATTTGGTCGAATTGAAAATTTTAATTGTTGTTTCCTTTTCTTTTGGTTCCCAAACCTCCAAAACTGCTTTCCGATTCTTCGTCCTTCCTTCCAGGTGGTTCTCCTTTGGTAGGCTATTTTAGTTTTTCTATTTTTTTTATTCTGGTAACCCCCCTTTTGGTTTATATTCAATTCTCACATGGTTTTACATGAATACATATCTGCAGTATACATTTTCTATAAATACATTTCATTTTTTGCATTTATTTTTCCTAAACTAAACTTTGATTTGTTAAATGTTTCTCTATTTAATTTATTTCTTTTTATATATTAATTCTTTATTATTGAAAATTTGGTAATCGATACCTTTTTACCTTAGTTAATGATTTTTGTTATTAGTAATTTGATTAGCCTTTTATTCTCTTATTTTTTAGCCTTTTTGTCCCTAAGAATGATTTTAAAATTGCCTTTTCTACTTGAAAAATTTATTAATTCTAAATTTGATTGTATTAATTATTGGTTATTATTAGGCCTACTGCTTTATTTACGGTCGATTTAGTTTTTTGGTTAGTTTTGAAATTTAAAAGTTTCCTTTTTTCGTCTAAGCTTTTTTTATCTTATAACTTTGTATTTACCTTAGTTACTGAATTTATTTTAACTGCGTTTTACTTAACCTTTTCTCCTCTTTCTATTTCACTGAAAATAATCTCACATTAATAATTAAAAAAAACTGTAACATAGACTGTTATGGGGCCCTTAGCAACAGCGATTTTACACCTAGCGTTCCACAAATTCTCTGCAAGAAAATTCATGTCGAGTCTTGTCTATCTGACTTAGAATATTTATCTCAGCTTTGCCTTCTATTACTTTGAACATTGTTTGGCTTTCGATTTACATTATTTCCTTTTTTAATCTATTTATGTCTTTGAAAATATAAATTTTCACATAATTACTACTAATATTCTCTTAATAAACTTCTAATTAACAAATTGTTTGATTACATTTGCTTTTTTACTATTAAATATACTTTTTTCTTAGGCCTAATTACCTTTGTTAATTAGCCCATTGCGTAAGGCTAATTGGCCCCCGCAGTGCGTATTTTGTTTAAAATACATTCAGACCACCTTAATTTAAAATATACATTTTTGTCTTAAGCCAAGAGAAAAGCTTGTTTTAAACGTACCTATTTTATTTGTTTGAAATACATTTAAACCAATTAAAAATACGAATTTTGTGTTACTGGATCTTTTTGAAACGTAAGAATTTTATTTGGTTGAAATACAGGTAAATCAATTTAAAATATGCATTTTCGTTTTCTGGAAAGTTTGTTTTAAGCATGCGTATTTTATTTGGTTGAAACCAATTTAAAACAGATATTTTTGTTTCACAGGAAAAACTTATTTTTTAAACACGTTTAGAGGACCATTAAAGTGGTTACAGCGTTTTGTTAAAAGGTTGTAAAGAAATTAACTAAATCTATCTATACATAATTAATTTGCTAGGGGTTATTTTGTGAGTAGAACTCCTCCTAGAGTTTTTAACCGATTTTGATGTTTTTGGTGTCATTTTACAGAGCTCACTCTGAAGTTGTGTTTCCTTTAAAATGAGCTCAATGTATGTTAAGGGATTCGCCCCAGTGGCCCTCAAAGTTGCCATGTTAATCTTATGGAAGGTCAATCTTAAGGAAGAAGAAGAAAGATATCTTTTGATTTTATCAGGGGCACAAAAAACAGCTGTTCGTATGAAAAGCTTAAAACAGCTGATTTTGATCAACAGCTGATTTTGATCAACAACTGATTTGGATCAAAAACTGAATATAATTTTAGGTTAGGTAAATCAAGCAATAGCGAAGCATTGCCCGGTCCACTAGTACATAATTAATTTGCTAGGGGTTATTTTGTAAGTAGAACTCCTCCTAGAGTTTTAACTGATTTTGATGTTTTTGGTGTCATTTTCCAGAGCTCACTCTGAAGTTGTGCTTCCCTTAAAATGAGCTCAATGTATGTTAAATGCTTCGCCCCAGTGGCCCTCAAAGTTGCCATGTTAATCATATGGAAGGTCAATCTTAAGGAAGAAGAAGAAAGATATCTTTTGATTTTATCAGGGGCACAAAAAACAGCTGTTCGTATGAAAAGCTTAAAACAGCTGATTTTGATCAACAACTGATTTGGATCAAAAACTGAATATAATTTTAGGTTAGGTAAATCAAGCAATAGTGAAGCATTGCCATTTCCACTAGTAAGTATATTAATATAACATACAGGGTGACTATTTTAAGTGTGCCACCATTGGTAAATCAGAAACGACAAGATTTACAGAAAACTTTAAATGGGGGACTTCACCTACTTTTTAGTGGCCATTAAAAATATGAATTTGAAATTTTTTAAATATGTCGCCATTTTCCAATATGGCGGCAAACTTTCGAATTTCTTATGAAAACCCCAATTTTTTATGACGGATTTGGATTTTACATACAATTTTAAGACTTTTTTTATTCTTGGTGTTTTTTTATAAACTTAACCTTTTAGCCGCTAGGAGCGCTGAAATTTTCAGAAACTCTTATTTCAACAATTATTAAAGAGGCTTATTTTCAATTTGCAAACAATAAAATTTAACTCCAAGTGCAATATGTTTTACAATGGAGTGGTAAAAAGCTGTTGCAATTTCATAAATACTTTATTTTATTCAAAAAACCTACTTAAATTACTGTTAAAAAAAATCGCTAACACAACCACTGTGTCAATACATCTTGTGTAAGAAGATGTATTTATGTGCGCACGCTTGTATTTATGAAGATAGAGGATACTTTGAAAACCTGCTTTAAGTCAATTAATTAAGTCATCTTGACTGCCTTTTTGTGTCCCAAAACATTTTGTTGCTTTGATACAAAGAAGTTTCTTACAGTACTATGGACGCTTTACGGTGTAGGAGAAGAAATCTGTAAAAATAGTACAGTTGTCATGTAAGCTATTTAGGTACTTTTAACAGGCTAGCTTTTAACTTAAAACGAAAAACTAATTAATTTTAATTAATTATGACTTAAAAGCAGGTTTTCAAAATGTCCTCTACCTTCATAAATACAAGCGTGCGCACATAAATACATCTTCTTACACAATACACAGTGGTTGCGTTAGCAATTTTATAACAGTAATTTAAGTAGGTTTTTTGAATAAAATAAAGTATTTATGAAATTGCAACAGCTTTTTAACATTCAATTGTAAAACATATTGCACTTTGAGTTAAATTTTATTGTTTGCAAATTGAAAATAAGCCTCTTTAATAATTGTTGAAATAAGAGTTTCTGAAACTTTCAGCGCTCCTAGCGGCTAAACGGTTAAGTTTATAAAAAAAACAACAAACAACAAGAATAAAAAGTCTTAAAATTGCATGTGAAATCCAAATCCATCATAAAAAATTTTGGTTTCCATAAGAAATTCGAAAGTTGGCCGCCATATTGGAAAATGG
>JAGFPH010003255.1:62557-73691 GCA_018207615.1 Philaenus spumarius | reverse complement strand
AAAAAAAATTCAAATCTTAGGAGGGGTGTGGGTTTGGGGGGTCTAAGTTAGCTGTCCATGCTAGTTAAATAGATTGTTAATAGATGACGCCTTTCATTAGGAATCATATAAACTTTCATAGGAAAATTTGTTTAACAAAAACATTAATTTTAAGCTATTTGTCAATTTTTCGTCAATAGCGGGGAACATGAGCTTTTAAAATGATGTTTGAATCATTAATTTTAATGAAGAAGTAAGGGAGATATCGCTTAGCGACAATAAACACCTTTGAGAAATAGTATATAAGGAAAGTTTTTAAACATACTAACCCGTTCATCCAAGAAGTGGTCATTTTCACTATAGAATATTACAACAGGAGCTGATATTTTACCAAGTTGATAATGCGGAGGCGTTTTATCACCATACACTTGACGGTTTTTCATTTCACCGTAGTCAAACTGTTTAAATTCATCTGTACAGTATAAAACATACACATTAGACTCAAAGATTTATTTTTGTTTCAGTATCCAACTCATTACTGAATAAAATAACAATAAATTACCTTATTGACCGAGCGTAAGCAAGGTCCTGTTTCAACGCCGGTCGGCATTTCGTTCGTCCGTCTGTGTCTGTTTGTTACGCGATTACGACAAAAAGCGTAGTTCGATTTTATTTAAATTTGGCATAAATATTACTTGAAGCCAGAAAAAACTATGTCTGTGTAGGGATTTTTGTTAAATATTATTTTGATTTATTTTACTATAGCCTACACTTTGTAAATTAAACACAACGTATATTACTTAAATTGTTAGCCTATATCATCTCAGTGTACTGTGTGAACGGTAGCTGAATGGTTAGAGTTTGTGGTTTCAGTTCCAAGGATTCTTGGTTTGATCCCATGAATCAATAAACCAATGTTTTCCAATATTAATATGTGTCATAATATTATTCTTGGTCCGATCCCAGGAATCAATAACAGGCTCAGATCCAACAAGGGGCGGAATACCGGGGGTCTGGGGGTATGGAATATTGGAGGAAAGGGGGTCCAGGAAATTTTTGAAAATTACAACCTTTAAACTGGCCATTTTACATGGTTTCAAGACTTACAAAATTACTTTTTTGAAGGACAGTGTTGCCATACTTAAATGTGTTTTTTAACGAAAATCCGATTAATTATGTTTTACGAATATCAAACTAGGTTACATAAATAAAATTACATATTTTTGAAAATGTTTATTTTGTGTCAATTAGTTTCCAAGTCCGTCACCGCTTGCCGAGGGCGGCACTAGTACTCCGTGTGTGGCTTTGAACATCTCGTCTTCGCACTTTCGTATTTCAATACTACCAAAACTACCCACGAACAAAAATTAATAACTTATACTACTTATAAAAACTTTGGTGTGAAAAGTTCACCTCTAAACTACCTAACTAAAACACAACAAAAAATAACATCATAATGAATTATTATGAATACTAGTGGTTTATACAAGCATGATGTTAATTGAATCTAAATGATTACTTTGGTAAGAAAAATTCGTGGTCAGTACTGTGTGTCAAATCGTTGCTTACATACGGTAACCTTACTTTAATTTTCAGTTATTATTATGGAGGACGAAATTCACCCTTTTCTCTGCAATAATCAGTGGCAGGATTACCTTATTTTTTAAGGTTTGGAGGTTGGGCGGTCACCCCCACCGCCCCCTTGGATCAATAAACTTTATTTTTTACTTTTTAAATGCTTTCAGTATTAATATTTGTCACAATCTATAGGGTCTAAATTTTGCTTTCTGTGCCTCTAACAATAAATCACTAAACAACTTGTATATACAATAAAACTAAACGTTAAACAAATTGTAATAACGCATAAACAATTCTTTCAATATAAATTATCAAACTGTAACCGGTTAAAAAAGCTTAATAGAAAGAATGAAATTCAAAACTAATACTAATAACCAAATAAAACTGAGTTAAGGTGTATTTCAAATTACAAAATTATAAACATAACTAATAAATAAATAAATTAGGTACGAAATCTCTTATTTTACACACCTTTTTACAAATTAGTTATAAGGTAAAGTAGAAAGTCGTAGACCCTTCGATTTAGGCGTAGGTCTATTACCAATTTTATATCGACCGTTCGGAATTTCATCCATTAAACATGTGTTTATTTCTCATATACGGCCAAACTCGTTGTAAGATTTTCTTCAAATTTTGCATGAATATTTCTTGAAGGCATTTAAAAAGACGTGTGTAATAATTGTTTACGACTTGTATCCATTTTTTACGCAGTTGCAAGGTTGGATAAAGGAAAACAAAATCAAAAATATTCATCAATAATTGTATAATATTATGTTCTGAGATTATTTGTAAATTTTCTTTCATTTCTCTAGCTCTAATCTTATCCTGCCGTTCGATGACTGATGTCGTCGATATTACAAGATTACAATTTGAACTGAGGCGAAACAGGTTTATGAAAAGACATTCGTACTCATCAAATTTGCATTTTGATTGGAATAAACGAATGCAAAATAATCAGCGAATTGATTTGACAGATCTTTTACATTATTAGATTGCAACGAGGAAGATACTGTCACAGAACTACGAGATGCAGATTCCGACACTTGACGTCTTTTGGTGGTTTTTAGTGATTGGCTAATCATAAATAATTATTTTATAAAAGTTACTCAATCTACAAGGAACAAACAATCTGTAATAGATTTCGTAAGAAGATAGTTTTTACTCAAAAAAGCTACAATTAACTAGTGTTATTAACTTTTCATTTGAAATGATCTATTTAGAAAGGAAATTTGAAATAAAATATTGATTACAACAGGAAATCAAATTTGATAAACTAATAACTTACAAAATAATGAACAATAGTGATGTATGTACAATTTTAATTTAAAAATAAAAAATGGATTACTAGAAGACTAAAAACTATTTACGAATGTTCAATTTTTTTTTTTATAAAAATAATAGAGTAGGCCGGTTTACCTTGAAGTTATAAATGGATGTTTAGTTTATGGTGTCGCCGCTTGGCGAGCTGATAATATATTTATACTGACTTACGCAATTGATATTATTGTATAATTACTTATCAAGCCTGTTTACAAACAAGAAATAAACCAGCGTTGTGAGTATATAATGTAAGAGTTAATATTGTTAATGAATTTTGATTTTAAAGTGGTTTAACGCTGGCTTTGCAGGTAATATGATTGTTGGATGACTATCATACAAAGTTATAAAAAATAAAATTTTGAGGACGATGTATACATGAGGAAAGAATAATATAATCTTTCAAATTCCCATTATTTAAAATTTCTTACCTTATCAAAACTGTAGGAACTGTATATTAAAGCCAAATTATTTATGTTCTCTGAAAAGCTGAGACCAGAGGACTCAAATGAGAGGACAAAAATTTTTTCTGATAAAATAACCGTTTTCTTACTTATTTTACACCCCCTATAATGATCAAATTAAATAACATTTTTATTATCAATGTTTGGTATCCAATAAGAATTATTTTACTATACTGTCGAGTTTACTGTGTAGGGTATCGGTTGAAAGGACTTTATTTAGCAAAACAAAACAATTTTGATCTTTATACTTTTTCACATATTATTGTATTCGCCATTCCGACTATTGTTATAACAACTTACCGTCGTCAATAGTCAATTGTCGTGTTGTGCAGTGCGAGACAGTGGGCCCACAGACATGATCTTTGATATATGTGAGTTTTGTGTTTTAATTTATTCTAAATGTTTGTGAAACAATGTGTTTAACAACGGAGTTATTTCTCCAGCGTGATTGAACTTTAAAATAACCGAATCGGCTGTCATTAGAAACAACACGACAGATGACTATTGACAGTTGACGGTAAGTTGTCATTATATTAATATACTTTTCAAGAAGTTTCAGAAAATGATACTTGAAACTGCATTACCCCTTCTACTTTTAAAAGTACTACAGCTAAAATTTATTTAGCTGGTACCTATACATTGTATACAAAAATTAAAATTAAGGAGATAAAAGGATTAATGAGAAAAGTAAAGGAACAATTTCGGGAAATAAAATCCGCTTATTATGCTGTAAAAACATGTACCATTGCTATTGTAAATATTTAACAATTTAGCTGGCTATATCTACGCTGATGAAACATAGTCCATGCCACTAGAATTATAATTATTTTTAACACAGTAGAACAAGTTTTGTTAAAATCGGGTAAGTAGTTTTAAAATTAAATCTATACAAGCTTAAATTGTGTATCTTTATAACGTAACGTCTCTTCATAAAATTGTACAGCTTCGCACGATAGCGCATACCACAGAACTGTATAGTCTTACATTCTAAATTAGTTGAATAAATAGTAGTTTACCCACCTGTAGTATAAATCTGGCTGAAATGTTCTACCGTCTTCGTCGAAGAACCAGATATTGAGGAGCTCAAATAGTGCGCAAGTTTGGCCTTTAAAAATATTGATATTTTATAAACATAAATTTGTATAGTTTAAAAACACTTACATACATCTTGTTCTTTATAACAGTTTGTGTTAAACTGATAATGACAGCTCGAGAACTTGATTGAGGGAAGGGTTGTATTCTTGCAAAATAGCTTGTTTCGATAAATTATTTGAAATTAATAATAAAGTATGATAAATTCAGAACTTTAATTATTTTCAGTTGTAATTCTACGAAAACTGCGGTTTTACTACATGATATAGGTATAATAATCTCGCTTGTTACAATCAAATGAATTATGTTTAAAGCTGAATTTAAAAATAAAAAAATCATTAGGCCATGTTATCAACTACCAAGTTGCTACAGAAAACATACGTAGGCTACATACATTTTTTAAGATTTGCAATTTGCAATAATGTGTTCGATGTCAACCTTTTTTTACTGAAGTTTTTATAAACTAAGTTTACTAAAAATAACTAGCCCATGTGTTTCTTTACTGAATAAATCATGCTTAAATTTAAAACAAAATGACAAATACAATGATGTAATTACTTTTTTTAAATCTTTTCTTTGTGCTTTCTACAGTATTGCCAACGCATGGCTTTATAATTAAAATAATTAACAAATATTCAACAAATATATTAATAAATTTAAAATATCTTCCATTTGCACTTGCCTTGGCTTTGGATAAAGAAAGCACATTAGCTCTCAAATTATGTTTATCTGCTTCCATTGGATACGTTTGTAGAAATGTATAATGACAAATAAGTGGCAGTTTGTTATTTTACTGACGGTTGATGTAGTCACTTGTCTAAGTTTAGAGATTGTTGTATTATTAATCTGTTTGTTTTAATGTTTACCTTGTTTGTTTAAATACTTGTTTCAAATTACTTTAGAAATGTTAAATCATTTTATGGCGGATTGTAGAAAGACACAGTTCCTTCCTTCTTGGAGGGGAGCGGGATCTGTCACAATTGAAGACTTGAAGACAGATTCGCATGTTTAGAGTCTTCTGCTCTGGAAGTAACCGATCTTGTAAAACTTGAGGATATTCTTGGATTGTGTGGGTTTGTAGACAGACCTTGGTGAATGATTTAGTTTCTAACGAATCATGGAAAGTTGTTTAGAGTACTGTCTGATTTTGATAAAGTTATATTTTTGTTTGTTGTATCAGATAAAAGAAAAACATTTAAAAATAATAAAAAACATATAGGCCTTACAAAATATGTAATTTGGCTACAGACAAGAAAAATAGGATGCAATTAATAAAACAATATTTTTGAAGAATTTAATAAATAAAGCAATAAAGAGAAATGTTAGTTTACTTTAATTGAAACAATTTGTTTAACGAGTTATCGAAACATGAATTATTTCATTGATTTAATTGTTTAACCTTTGGTCGAAAAATATGTTATTTTATTGTTATATAAATATAAACACAAGAAATAGAAATCGACCTTTTCCAAAAAGTTAGGCGGTTGGGAATACCTTTAGGGAATACCTGTACTTTATTATTATTATTGCTAAAACCACTGTCAGTTTACATATATTTTTTTCCTAATGAGTTGTTTCATGAGTTTACCAATACATGTATAGTTTAGAAAGGAAAACTGATTTTTTACAATAACCTAAAAAGATTGTTATAAAATGTGTCACTTAGCCAATCTGACCTTTTATTAATTTTAAATACAAATATTTACGTTCATCTCCAGTAACATTTCTTTTTATCAGGTTTAGGTAAATGTGCGAAATTCAAAAATGAGTGCAGTCACATTAATTTTTCAATTTAATGTTTTAGATTGAAACTTGTATTTACTAGAGATAGTCAAATTAGAAAAAAGATAATTGTCAACTAACTATATAAAAAGTGCACATGTATACCTGAAAAAATTGGAAAATATGATTAAGTAATACTTAGAAGTGTTAAAAATAATTAAATGAATAATCTAACTTTTTTAAACTAAGTTTACGTTAATCTAATTTTGAAGATCATTAACTTATTTATTTTATTATTATTACCTTATTTAAATTGTTTCGGTTTTCTCCATACACATCCCCAACTATATTTAAACATACTTCAAGCAAATTGGAACATGATGCTTTGGTCAAAGCTCGCGTGATGTTGTTTCTTGGTAGAAGTTCATATAGTTGAGCTTGGTAGAGCATTTTCTAAAGTAAATAAATACCAAAAAAGCTACTTTAATTAATTTTATTAATTTTTTCTTACAAATAACCAAAAATGAAATAATTTAGAAACTAAAATTGAAGGAGGATTTTAATAACATATAACGTTTTCTGTTATAGAATGGTTCCTGGTTGCAGCTCCCGCTTAAAAATTAATTGCTGTTATTTTGGTCTTGATGAAAACAAGTTCTGAACTAAAAACTACGTAAAGAGTTAAGTTTTCGTTTCCAACCCCATATAGCCCATACTCCAGAAAACTTTACAACTATTTTTGCACAATTTAACGTATATGAACTTATAATTATAAATCATAATTTCGTCAATTACTTTAACAATTTCAAATTGTACTCTTTGGCCGAATATTTTAATTCTTATTTTTTATATGCAATTTCCGAATTAATAACCTCTGAAAATGTAGTATTTGTAACATTATTCGTTTTTATCCAGTAAAAAGCTGTTGATTTTTCGGAAAATTTGGTAAGAAAGCTAAATTTTCACTGGCCTTATAAATAAATTTTCACTGGCTCATAGGTAAAGCTATAAACGTCGAAATATAGAGAAACAAAGTAATATATACGCAGCTGTAATTATTATTTTGTACATTTATTGAATTTAGTAATACAAAATCATTCGAGCCTATAATAGAGTTCAGTAAAGTAAACGAGCTGTTCAATATTTTGTTTTATTGTTTGTGGGAATAATACTTTTAAAAATGTCTAAAGGTACAAAGTTATTATTATGTTCACTCATAAATAGCACAACACTGCGGTACTCTTCTTATTTGAGACATTAATTTAATGTAGGCTTTTTATAATTAAAATAAGAACCTAATAAAAATTATTAAGGTTTAAAATATATGTGCAGCTTATTCAAATTTTCATTTAAGTGTAAAATATAGATTGGTTTTTTGTACAGTTTAAAAGTAAAATCTCGAAAAGGTAAATGCTGAAGTTTATATTAATATTCGAGTAAAAATATAGATATATTTTTAAATAGGCCTAACTTTTAACTAAAAAGTTAAAAATATCAAACCAACTTTTGTTTAGGAAATTATGACATATAGGCCTACCACTCTAAAACAAATGTCCAGTGCCGCACTACTTGGAATAGGTCATAATAAATTAATATGATATTATATCAGGGCCGCGGAGTGTATCTGATGTTATATTATATAACACATTTAGAATAAGGAGTATCCTTTCGATTATATGATTCCAAATAATGAATTAAAATGAAATGTATATCGTGATAAAATACCATTAAAACGTTCGCTGGCGTATATGTACAGTAGGTTATTGTAAGAACAATGAGTTAGGCCTACTGGGAACCCACTTAACAGAGAGCAGCATTTTATATTCTCACCTCTTTTAAAAAATGAACTGGCCAACCAGAGTAAACCTGGTTTCCTTAACCTCTTCTTGGCCCACGAGTTTGTTATTTTGTTATTTAATAATTACTGAAATTACCTGAAATAATCCTGGAATTTGATATTTCCTTTAAGAATCCAGAATTAGATTCCTATATTTTATCCTATAAAAGCGTAAACATCTTATAAAATATTACTTTGATAATATTATTAACAGATTACTTACTAACAAAGAGTCCTTTTGTTTATAAAGACCTTTCATTAAAAGAGATTTATCTTCCTCCAAAGCAAAAACGTTTGGTGCAAGCAAAATCGAAGTTTGGATATATTTGTTGAATTCGGGTCGTGCAGACGCCATTACAGCAAAAACAGTCGACCCAAGAGAGTGGCCTATGCAGAAGAGTTTCCGATATGTGGAAAGTTTTAGTACTTCTTTTATAAAGGCTGGCAAATCGTAAACTCCCATCTCATGAAAACTGTAACATTAGTACAGTACAAGTTATATGATTTCAAAGGAAGAAATTGTAAGTTTTTATGAATGTTTAATTAAACAAAAATTAAAATAAAAAGTTTGTGAAACAATTTTTTTTGTAAACTTTATGAAATGTTTAGACATATTATATTGTATTTGTTAAGAAAAGAAATTTTACTTTATCAAAATGCTGCTTTTTGTACTTTAGAACTTATTTGATTGAAGTAAAGAATAGTAATTTCACTCTCCTTTTGGATTGAGTAATTTTTGTGTGTGTGTGTGTGGGTGTGTGTGTGTGTGTGTGTGTGTGTGTGTGTATGTGGAGTGGAGGAGGGGGTGCTTCAGCCAGAAAGCAACCCCATGAATCAGCCATTGGGCTGATAAAATAAACAATACATTTACAAGCCCCGCTTCCCAACATACGTTGATAAAATGTTCTCCCTGCAATGCATTATATCGCCTGTTATTCGTCCATTTGTCTGTGAGCATATGGAAGAATTTTTGAGTATAGGAATAAGTTAGCTGGTTGTCAAACACTCCACACAATGTAGTCCGGGGATTTTTGATTTCCTTATACGAACTGATTTCTTCAAACTGATTACACAATATAATAATGTTGTCTCTGAAGGCGGATCCTACTCGTACACAATGAACGTGTCGTTACACATTAAATTAAACAAACCATTTAACGCGTTGAGCTTTCAGTTGAACAATTAGATTTTGATAAAATGAAAATTCTATTACAATGGAAATCAAGGACAACATTTTATAATCGCTATGATAATCTCAAATCATTCGTAGAATCAATTTTAAACACCCAATATTCATTTTGGTTTAAGCACTTGAGGTCGGAACTTTACACATTGGTTCAAAATAGCTTTTATTTTAAAAAATACGTTCCAAAATATTGTATCATCCACAATAAAAGTATAATTATTGTTGAAAACATTGAACAATATTTCTGAACGAAGCTTCGGAAATGAACGATATTTTAATGGACGTCGAAACATCTGTTTTGTTTTAATAAATAACATTTATTGTATAAGTACCTGAAATTCCAAAACTCCTTCTTCAATTGAAATTTCTGTGCAGCTTTGAGGGATTGATGCTTCCGACTGAAACAATTTCCTCTTAGGTCTGCTAACCAAACGTCAAATCCATTATCTGCTAGGATGTAAGCTGAAGCGTATATATATATGATTAATCATTAGAACAGATAAAATGTATTCTTTATATCTAACTGGAATAAGATAAGTGATTACACTTATTCAAGTGATTACGTTTTAGTTTTACCAATTGCCTTTGTGAAATTGATCACGCTGCGTACGATATTTCAAATAATATTAAATCAGAAAATAATTTTAAATTACAAAAAATGTTATAATGTCCTTTTTTTCAATCTGTACCTAATTTTACTGTACTGTGCCGACAGATGTAGTTACATTCTTGTGGATGGGATTGATAGAGACAGGGGATGTTGCGTGTGAGAGAGATTCATCTTTTTTATTTAGGCGTAGCCGAAGCTTTAAAGTATGTACTCATAAACAAAATACACAGAAAAAACATAAACAAATATGGCTTAAGTTGTATAAATAAACCATAAACTCTGAAAGAATTAAATAAAAGAATAAAAAGAACAAAACCTAACTAAAATATGAATGCAATATTTTTAAGTGGCAAAAATAAAACTTAGTATGAACTTTACATTTAATTACAACAGAAATTATAAAACTAAAATTAACCACAAAATTCACTTCCCTCGATGAACTCACACAATTAGCAATAGTTATACAAATCAAAAAGATATACATACTATTATAAAACAGGAAATATATTTACTAAATTAAATTAACTAGGATAAAATAGCAAAACTATACATCACGAAACATCATCAAACATTCTCTAGTTATTCAAAGACTCATTTTAAACTTAAACTCTCCCCCTTCTGAGCAATAACAGAACCACACAATTTGCAAGAATAATTCATAGTAATAATTATAGTCCAATAGATATGTAGGCTACATTGTACCTGGAAAAAATTCCGAAGTTAATGGAACTTTTACAGGTTGTTCGAGGGTGCTGTGGGATGACTCTGTCAAGTTTTCCAACTCGAGGACCCTGTGCTAATTTTGGGAGGGCCGAAAAACTTCAACATTTTCGGACTTTTGTCGGTTTTTCGCTTATAACTTCTAACCTAAGCGGTTTTCGACCAAAACATTTGTTTTCAAAGTTGTAGAGCAGTAAATTTGATACAATTTGGTATCCTTAAACTTCTCCCTAAACCTAATATTAACCGAGATACAGCCGATCAAAGTTAGAGAGATTTTCTCAAAATGGCAATAATTGGCCAAAACCATCGTTTTTGGCCCTCTAACTATCAATTACCATCAGTTCTACAGTAATTATGTTAATCACTCATCAATATCGACATGTTTGAACACGCGATTTCTAAACGATGATTACACAAGCAAATATACGTTTTAAAAAGAAATTGTAAATAAAATAAATAAAGTTTGAAACATTACCTTTCCAATGGTATTTTTTTGAGATTGGAAGGTTTTTAGTGGTTGAAATATTCCATACAATCACGCGTTACAAATGTATTGCCGCGGCACGGAGTGACTGCACTATAGTGAAGTCTGCCGGTTGTAGGGTTAAAGAGGTCTGCACCACTCA